>JAOUZG010013629.1:524836-568266 GCA_026289955.1 Argiope argentata | reverse complement strand
AGCACGTGGTGCTTCGCCGTTCAAGAAATGATGTTCTGACATGATACCTGCTTAGCAGATTTCATTTTAATCTTCTATATTAATAAAAATGGAACTCGAAATGCGTTGCTAAGCGCAAAACTAGAGAACGGCTCGACCGATTCGGCTAATTTTTATTTTAATATTTTCGTTAAGACACGAGGATGGTTCTTATGGAGTGAAAAAATGAAAAAACTGCGAGGAAAATAGTTAAAATGACAATATTCTTACTTTCCCGCCAAAAATCTGCATTTCCTTCCCCCACACCAACTGAGTGAGATAGCAGGAAGTAATAAATTATGATTTGTTTAGAAAGAAATGCGCGAAGTCAGTTGGTTTTCATTTATAGATAACAAAAAAATGTTTAAAAAAGAAAAAAAATAGTTGCTTTTATTATTAGTCTGTATGAATATTTAATCTATGCCTGCTCGAAATAAAGTTTGGGCAGGGAAGAAAAAAAAGAAATAAAAGAAGGGTGTGTGTGTGTCACCATTATTACCTCTGAGCACGGCATTTTCCAAGCTGTTTTTAAACTTTCGCATCTCTTGAAAACCAATTGTGTCTTTATTTGTTTAGTGTGTTTACATTTATGAAAATTAGAATCTCCTTATCCTATAAAAACGTAGAATTTTAGACCTTTCCCTCCACCATTTAAGTAAAATATCAATTCTGGGATAATCATTGCTCGGATAGAAAGAGAAAGATAAGTAGTACAATGAACAGAACATCTGAAGAAAATAATACTATAAATGAATTATATGATTACCAAAATTTGTTTGGTTTAAAAATATTTTGGTGAAAAACCTGTTATGAGACACAGCTACACAAAATATTATATGAAAATTTTAGTGAGCATTAATACTGGCGAACCGACTGGTCGCCAAAGGCGGTTGGTAAATATATATATATATACTAGCTGCCCCGACAGACTTCGTACTGTCTCAAGTTATTGGGCTTTTGTAGCCTAATAACGTACGTACGTGTTTCATAGCACTTAGAAAATAAAAAGAATCGTTTAATACATAAATCCTTTCAAGAATAAAATAAACACATTAAAAGCTCTTAATACCGCATTAGTGTATGAAAAAGAATTTTTATCCCTAAGAACAACAACAATAAAACAATTTTTTTATCAGAACACAATCAATATAAACATGAAAAAATGAAACAACATGAAATAAAAATGAACAAAATGATATTCACACACGTTTGAAAAAGTTGAGTTATGCCTTAATACTAAACAACGATTACTTACAAAAATAAGTTATCTATTTTGTACATTGAAAAACTTAAATAATAATGTAATTATATTTTCATTGTAAGGCTTTATAGTACACGATATTTTTTGTTTGATTATTTGGCGCGTAAACAAATAAATTTGACGGTTTTCCAATGCGGGAGCAGGCAACATACAACTGTCCATGAGAGAAGCATGGGTTTTCAAGATTAATGCCGCAAAAATTCAACGATTGACCCTGGGATTTATTTATGGTCATAGCGAAAGCAAGCCGCACTGGAAATTGCAGTCGTTTAAATTCAAATGGTTCATCAGTTGGTACAATTGGGATGCGAGGTATCAACACATCTTCTCCCCTATATTTTCCGTTTAGAATGGTTTCTTCGATCACATTGTTCAGTAATGTTTTTACTGCTAGCCGTGTGCCATTACAAAGACATGGTGGGTTGATATTTCGCAACATATTGACCACCGATCCTTCTTTTAATAGCAACGCATTGGTAGGAACTGTAGTCAATTGAAACATCGTAGCTGAATGCCGCACGTGAAATATTGAAAGTAGCTTGAACACGACGCATTGCACGTGATTCTAATATTCTAATCCTTTCAATTTCATTTCGTTCTTCAAGTTGTTGTGCAGTCCAAGTAGATTGAAAATTAGCTTGGTTTGTAGCATTTCTAGTTCTACGGCCCAAATTGCTACGCCCGCGTCTTATAGGTGGCATGGGTCTAAATGTAAACACACTAAACAAATAAAGTTACACTAACAACAGTTACACAACGCTAACAACAGTTGGTTTTCAAGACATGTAAAAATTTAAAAACAGCTTGAAAAATGCCGCGCTCAGAGGAAATAATAGTGACACACACATCCTTCGTTTCTTTTTTTCCTTTCCTTTTTTTCTGCAAGTCATTTTTTTTCTTTCTATATTTTTTTTTCTTTATAACTTTTCTTCCTACAAACCTTTTTTTCCTTTTATTTTTTCTTCTTCGCTGCCTAGCCTTTTTTTGAGCAGGAATAGATAAAATATCCAAACAGACTAAACACCAAAAAAAATAATAAAAAAGAATCGTTTAATATATAAATCTTTTTAAGAATAACATTAAAGGCTCTTAATGTCGCATTTATAAAAAAAAAAGAATTTTTATCCTTAAGAACAACAAAAAAACTTTATATCAGAACACAATCAATAGCAATATTAAAAAATGAAACATCATCGAATAAAAACGAAGAAAATGATATTCATGTCCGTTGAGAAGAATGTTTTTAATCAATATAATCAGCTGCATAAAAGCAAGTATTTTCTTTCTTTTTTAAACTTCCCGTTATCTATGAATGAAAACCAACTGACTTCGCGTATTTCTTTCTAAACAAATCATAATTTATTACTTCCTGCTATCTTACTCGGTGTGGGGGAAGGAAATGAAGATTTTTGGCGGGAAAGTAAGAAAAGTGTCGTTTTAACTATTTTCCACGCAGTTTTTTCATTTTTTCTCTCCATAAGAAACATCCTCGTGTCTTAACGAAAATATTTAAAAAAAATTAGCCGAATCGGTCGAGCCGTTCTCCAGTTTTGCGCTTAGCAACGCATTTCGAGCTGCATTTTTATTATAATAGATAATGCAAATGTAGAGCATCACTAATAAATAACTACTATACAAATAAGCAAGGTCTTGTTTTTCATCAAATGAATGCTAAACATCAAATTCGAAATCATTTTTTTTACTTGGTAGTTTATTCATAAATGGTTTCTTTTTATAGACATTACTGGTGTATTATCCCCATGAATCTGTTAAGAAATATCAACTTTTTTTTGATTAATATTTCTTAAATCTACAATTTCTTAACCTTTTAGCACACACATGAGATCATTTTAACCCCTTTTCTAACTGGCTATTTGAATAGAAACAAAAAATCAGAGAATATAAACATTTTTTAATATTTATTAATAAGTTTGAATTTGTTATTTTTGTATACATAGTCAAAAAAAATACATCTATCATTCCACATCAATAGGTAGTATAAAATGAAGTCTGTTGAAAATGTCAGTATGTTGGAACCACAAAACCTCGAGAAATAGTTAACCCTCTAAGAGATAAGCACAGAAAAACACAAAATTTTTTCCACTTTCAAAATGGTGGAGCCATGAAAAGATGGAAAATAAAAACGCCTTAAAACTGTCACCACCCGTATTCTTATGGATTCCAGTTTTTCTCTTCCCCCAGTCACCAGCTGCAAGATAATGAGAAAGAAATCCGAGATAAGGAGAACTCAATTGTTATCAATGGAGGATATGATTCATGTCTTCCTGGTTGCACCCTTTTAAGCATTTTAAAATTTTGTTTACACTCTGAGTCATTAATAAGTGCAATTATAAAAAGGGAACAATTTAAATTGTATACAACTAGAATATTAGTGTGGCAGTTTTTTGGAAAGATTATCAATGGTTAAATTAAATCCTACATGTAATCTATATATGAAAATTCTACATTTGTTAATTTCTTAAAACCTTATGGAATGTTGAACTATTTGACAAATTTAAATTAAAATGTAAGCATTGTAGAGATAAATATTTCATTGCTTTTTATTATTTTTTTATTTTAATATTTTCAAAATTAATATAAACCCAGATTTTATGGGTTCCATTTTTTAATCGATACATTTAACCTTATTTCACTGTTTAATCAAAATGCTTCTGTTAATTTTAACCTGAATTTTAATGACATTTTTACAAATACATTTAATGCTAAATAATTTAATCTGTTAATATTAATTTGCATGATAGCAATGAATGATTGAGTTAAAATTAAGAATATTTTACATTTATTTCATTAAAGTGATAAAGTTATATTTTGGTTTTTAAAATTGTTACAATTTTTTTAACTCCTTGAACTAATTTTATATCAGTACGTAAAAATTTTTTTAATATATAACTGGCATTAGACTGTCTTCTCCAGTTTGTTCAGTTCAAGTTCACTGGAAATGATTTTAATTTATCATCAAGTTTCTTAATTTTTATTTCCTAATATAACAAAGAAACTAAAGTGTTCATTTAGTTTCTCAAAGTTTTAAAGAAATTATTAGTTTTTGTTAATTAGGGATAAGGCCTTAAATATTCATAAGAAAGTCAATATAAAAATTCAAAAACAAATAAAAATCTGATTTTTTTTTCACTAACAAAAAAATACAGTTGTATTTTAAATGTACTTGTAGGTATATGTAAAACTGTTGCAACTTTTAAAAATATTTAGGTTTAATTTTTTCCACATATTTTAGATTTTTACATTTTTAGTGTATCTAATGTATATTATATATGAATATATATATTGTGTCTTTTGAAGAATACAATTATATATTACTTCTTATGTTTGACAGAATTATATATTTTATCACTCTTACGCCATACTTTTAATATGTACCAAACTTTTAATATTGACAAATCTGATTAGCTTTGGAAATGGGATTGTTACTATTCTGAACAGCAAGACAACATATTCCATTTTAATCGGCTTGTCAAGAAAAATGCTCAAAAAGATGTTGTCAGAAGAGCATCTAATTTATTGTCCCCAAATGCTTCACCATAATGTGCGTTGATAATGGTAAGAACTGCAGATAAAATTCCAAGGAGTATTTTTGTATGATCATTAACATATCCTAAAGAAGAAAAAGGGAATGAGCAATTATGATTTTCTGGAAATGGAACCACATATTACTCAATGCACTAGATAGTAAATTCCACAGATGACACATAACAAAAAAAAGGGGGGGGCTTCAATTTAAAAACAGTAATAAGTTTTTAAGAAACCTCTCGCTAATTAATAAAATCAGGTGCATACATTCCTTGTAAAAACTTAAAGGTTGAAGAAAACAAAGTGAAATCTTTGTAATATCCTTTTCAGCAATATTTAAGACATAAAAATTTAGGACTCAAAAATGTCCTCAAATCATAATAAATATTATTCCAATATATATAAAAATGTAACCTTAAAACAAGATATTTTCAGTACTGGAATAAAAAAAAATTCGGAAATACATTCTTTCTAGTAATTCAAAATTTCTTTACACTTAATCAATGGGGGAGAGATCCGTCAGTCCAAGGGAGTGTTTGACAAGCTAGCAGACAGCTCATAGCAACATGTGCCATATGTGGTGTGGCATTGTCCTGCTGAAAAACATGCCAAGGGGGGGGAGGGAAACCGAAACAAAACTGCAAAAGAAACATCAGCAAAACAGGTCTTAGAATCTTATTGATGCAATGCTGTGCTGTAACTGTACCTCTAATGACAACCAAAGGCGGCTGGCTATCAAATGCAATGGTATCCCAGACCATAATGCCTTGTTGAGGGCTGGTGTAGCGTGTAATAGTGAAAGCAGAATCCGTCCTAAGCCCTGGGTGTCTCCAAACATGTCTACGATGATCGTCAGGAAACAGTTGAAAGCAGGATTCGTTGCTAAAGACTATATGTCTCCAGTCGGAATCAGTCCAACCTGATCGAGCAATGCACCACTGCAATCTGACTCAGCAGTGTGCAGATATGAATGGAAGGTGGCGTAACGGTTGGACTGAGCGTAGATTTCGCTGTCTCCAACATCTGTGAATGGTTATGGTGGACACTGGTGTTTGGGTTGAATATCTGATGGTTCATAGAGATGAAGAAGGCGTTGTGACAGCTGATCGGACAATCACTCTGTCCTCACGATCTGTTGTGGCCCTAGGTTGACAACTACCATCCTGAGACTGAACTCAGCCATTTCCCACCCATCCTTGTCAGCATCTTCAAATCACTGCATCGCTTCAGCTCAAATGACGAGCAATTCTCCAATTTGTCCAACTGGCCTCTTTCAATCCAATGATACGACCTCTGTCAAACTCTGACAGTTGCTCGTAATGAACACGAACTCTGCGGCGAGGCATTTTTTAAATTGTTGAAAGGTAATCTGAATCACAATCAAAACAAAAGTTTTAACAACTATTGAAGAACTGCTCCTTATATACATGTGCTGGATGCCCAGTTCTGATATACTGGAAATTATACTGTTCTTCACTGGACATCAAAATTTAATTATTTGCAAATCTGGTCAAAACACTCATGCATACAAAATTTCAAAGCAATCGGATGATTGCTTCTTGGTGATTCAATTTTTTGCTATAGATTGTATATTAAAATCATATCAAAATAAAGAGGGGAGTTTTATAATTATTTTAACTTATCTGTGCATGTGCGAAAACCTTAAACTGTGTATGTGCAAATAGCAAGAACTGTGGTAATGGGTTACATTTCTCTGTTTATATCTGATTTTAAACAAAGATTCAAATCCCATTACACCAAAAAGGAAATCCAAACTTGAAATGATTGTCTGAATTTTGTCTACAGGTGTATCATTTTTACCTTTGTAACAGCCTAAATATTTCTGAATATGTTCTGTAGAAATTTTTTGCAGCTATGTTTGATAATTTATAAATATATTTTTTAATGTGTTTGATGTTGTGAAACATGGCCATGTCATATCTGGTTTAGGCTAGATTTAAGTTTAAATCTAATTATTCTTCTTGCATGCAATGCCATGTGCAATGCTGTGCGAGTACTGCTGGTTTAAAATAAAATAAATTGTTACCACAAATTTCAAGACAATTTATTAAAATTATAATAGAAGGCATTTTATATAAAGATTTGATGCTTTTATTCATCAGCAGGAAATGACTGAATCAGATTTTGCAGAGTAAGCTAAATCTGTGTTTTGGTCCAATTCAATATCATGATCACTTTCCAAAATCTCAACATTACATATGATGAATTTCAGCTATCATCATTTTATCTATAAGTAATAAGACTTGCAAGAAAATTTCTGAATTTATGTTGTGCACTGTTATAGCAATAACATGAAAAGAATTTGAAACACTAGTACAACAAAGGTCAATTTCACCTCACTATCTTGTAAAAAAATGAGATATATTATTTTATTGATTTAAGTTGTTCTAGATTTATTATTATGATGTTCTAGATTATGTTCTTCTAGATTTTATTGATTTATGTTATGTTAAACTTCTAGCTTTCTCAAGATGATATAAGAAATAACAAGGGCAAAATTATATTAAATCCCAAAATTTCTAAACAAAGGAGAAAATGTGGGGACAAAAAGATCCCATTCTTTCAGATTAAAGCTGTTTTGAATTTATCATTAAACACTTTATTTAATTCACTTTACTTTTGGCTTAGTGTAGAATTTGATGAATTTTTTCCCATTCATTAAAATTTTTACATTCACAAATAAAAAAATATTGAAGTTATTTTCAACCTGAGCTGTAGATGTGAATATCAATCTTTACTTTCATGGTTGTATAACAAACATTTTTGTATAAGAAAATATCTAAATAAAGTTATTCTTTTGTTTATAAAATAACAAAGCTAAGATCAACCTACTAAAAAAAATTCAATATCTTAATATTATTCAAAAGAAGCATAGATAAACGACACTATTTGTACACAATAAAAAAAAGGATTAAACAAATTCAAGCAATTATATAAAAAAAAATGCCTACCTTTTCTGCATTAAGCCCTCAATGGCTTCTTTCAGTTTATCTTCAAAATCATCTGTTGCAATGACTTCCTCGTCTGCTTCTGTGACTGAAAATGAAATGTCAAACATTTTTATGAGAATCACGACACAGTACTTTTTTTGAAAGAAAAAGAAAACTGCTTGTCATCAAATTTATAAACAATGAAAATATTAGTAATCACTTTGATGATCAAGTGATTGAAATTGATTTATGTTTAAATTTTAAAATAGAATTAAAACACAATTAATAAAATATAGGTTTTTAGAACTTCTCACTACCATAAAGTGCTGTACAAAAAATAAAAACAGAAAGAGATTTTTTTTTCTAAGTATGCAAATATAGATGCGCTAAAGAATGAGAATGAATTATGTCATCTTTATACCAATTATTCCTAAAGCAAACAATATAGAATAGTTAAAATCAATACCAGTATCATCATCGCTGTCAAGTCGCAATTCAGAGAGATTGCTAACCACACTGCTATTATCAGCAAGGGATTCCTCTTCACTAGCAAAGTCTTGTTTGTGACGCAATGGTCCACCTAAAAAAATTATAAATACATATATACACACACAAAGAAATCATTTACTCTGCTCTGCTTTTAAAATCCTTATATCCAATATATTAACTTCTATATATTCATTTGATTCAATACATAATATGAAATATCTTGTTCTCCTTATTGCCCTTAATAAACATGGGGCATATAAATATTCACAAGGCTTATATCTCTCTATATTTTAAAATTTTTCATTTCAATATTAGAAAAAGTTCTTATAAATTAGACATTGAAAATTTTTCTTTCCTTTTCCTTTCATTATTTAATGCACATAAAACTGCTAAATGCTGAGATCATTTAAGATAAGTTGATTTTAAACTTTTTTTTTCCTGGTACACAACTAAGAAATCCACACTGTCTTATTATGTAGTATTAACGCCCTATCACACAGCAAAATACCGCCAGCACTTTCATTGGCAAATGATGATGAAAGTGACGTCACTTGAGGATTTGAGGTTTGGTAAACCTACAAACTTAGGCTTACGTTATGATGGATTTATCGCTCTTTATTCATTTCTCCTACTTAGTGAATATCTGCAGTTTTCTCATTTCATAATTCCTGGGATTCTAGTCTAGACATTGTTTGAATTTGTAATTAAAGCCGGGATAATTTTTTTAAGAGATCTCATTAGCTTTCAATGAATACAAAAGCCCATAGTAGCAATAATAGTTGTAATTTTTTTTTTAATTCAAACTATCTTGGAATTTGTAGATATGTAAATTATGAAGCCAGTGCAATGACATTCCATTGCTTTAATAAATTGCAATTCTATTGACACATTAGTGAATTAATTGGAATTGAATCACTTGTGTTTCAAATTTAATTTTTTGAGTGCTTAATACAATGAATATAATAAGGATTGTAAAATGAGACAAGTTGTACATTTATTGAATTTGAAAATGCTTTTCCAGCAATTTTTTTCCTTTGAATGTCCTTTTCATTTCTAATAGTATAAATCTTATTGTCATTTGTAGTAAATATTTACTGTACCATTCAACTAATTGTAATGTTTTTATCAAAATTAGTAGAAATGAATTCTGTAAAATAATAAAACTCTTTTTAATTATTCTTAGTAACAGTTTTTTTTAAATTATTTTTCTAGTAATAATGACAAGCAAAAAAAAAAAAATGCTGCTTCTGTGTTTTTATTATATAAATTCCTATACTTTTATCTTATCAATATTAAATTTAAAACAAAAATATATTGAAAAGAAAAATGATTTGTGGGTGTGCATTCAATTAAGCTTAAAAAGGTGCATGCCATTATAAATAGAGCTGAAATTTTAAAATCATTTTTCAGTACCTTAAAAGTGCTTATTTTTCAAGAAAAGTGCAAATAAAATAAAAATTGATAAATAAAACAGAAGAGGAGTGCCAATAAATTTGAAATAAAATTAAATAACTTTTGAAAGCTAATAATTTTTGTCTATATGAAAACTGATATCTGTTTTATCCATCTTGAAAAATTTTAGGTTTTGTGTGTATTAAAAAAAACTACTGCATCTAGACGTGCAGTACAAATAATTAAAGTTAGGAATTTGAAATATGGCAAGAAATTGATTCTGGGACATAAAAAGTTCACTCAGAAAATATTTTTTGGAATTTTAATTAAGAATAAAAACAGGATTTAAATGCACTACCATCATATCATTGAATAAGAAGTATTTTTTACTCTTTTAAAGTTGATTAAATGTTTTTCTCCTCTTTTTATTTTTAAAAATTTTTTGAGAATGTATATTGGACTGGATTTGTTTTTTCATTCCTTTAAATCAATTTTATTTTCCCATACCAGTTCAAAATTATAAAACAATTCATTGAATAGGATTCTTCAATTGATAAATATTGTTGAATTCTAAGGCATTACACTATTTAGTCTCACTCACTTCTAAAATTACTCTTTAAAAAAATTTGTTAAATGTTTTGTTTTTATTTTATTTCCGACTACAGAGTTGTTGTTGTTTTAGTCTTTAGTGGATTTATTGCCAGTATTTGTGAAAGATAGGAATCATTAAATAATTTTCATTTAATAATAATAATCAAAAATAATTTTCCCAAAATATGTTATTGCAATTTTCTTAGTTTTTTCAAAGCTTAAGTATAAAAACTTCATTTATTTTTACATAGATATTAAAAAAATAGGTTTTTCTTAAATTTTCAAACATAAGAAAAAAAACCCCTCTATATTACATCAGAAGAAGCAATAAAAACTTTTTTTTAGTCTGATCATTTCCAAATGTGTGGCCATTCTATGCATATTTCTCAATGCGAATGTATAATCAGAAATAAAATATCATTCTAAATTAACTGTTTGTTAAATTTAAAAGAAAAAAATGTGGAAAAAGAAGCTTGAATTTTATTGTCTATCATACAAAAGATGATTTAGTTTTTTGCTAATGATAAAAGTATGATCATTTTTATATTTTTGTCAAAACAAAGTAGGTTTTATATTTCTGCAACATTGTAGGAACATCTAAAGTATTAAAATTAAAAATCACTATTATATTTTTCACTCTAATATTGGAGTTAAAATTTTGAAATTATATAGAAGCTGTTAATAAACTATTTAAGGAATTACTATTATCAAAAGATTATACTATTATTTGAATAAATAAAAGACTGAATATGGTCAAATATATTTCACAAAAAGAAAACAATTCCCGTCAGCATTAATTTATTTTTTTTAGTTTACTTAAAAATATCCAGTTGGATCTCTGAAAATTCCATCCCCAAGTACAAAGATCCTTCTAGAGAACTATTCCCCATACGGTAGTGCCAGTTTTTTTAAAGTGGGGGCAATAAGCTGCCCCACAGAATGGGGAATAAATACCGAAGTTTCCCTTCACTTTTTCCATTCTGTCGAAACTATTTTTAGTATTTAGTAATATGTAACATTAAATGCATGCATTTTTAGTATTATAGTAGTGCCAATCACACCATTCTTGGCACACTACATCACTGCCAAGTTTCACATAATTGGTTGAATTCTATTTGCACAAGATATTTCTGTCACTATCGTGGATATTTTCAAGCTGGTTAAAAAAAGTTGATGATGACAAATCTTGCTTGACCTGTTGCCTGCAGGCATAAATCGACAACTGTCGATGAAAGTTCTGATGGTATTTTGCCATGTGACAGGGCCTTTACATAGAATTCAGCAGAAGTCTTTTCTTTAATTTTAGATAACAAGATAGTGTATCATGCGATTTATCTTGGAATAATTTTTTATAGCATACATTTGAGTGTTTGTAAGTTCAAGAGCCTTTTAACAACTAGAGATAGTAAGAAATTCACATATGTCCATGCCAAAACAATCTCTGTAACTTGTAGCAAAGTCACACAAATTATCCAACATCTTACAGAAATTGGAAAAAGATTTATAACTTTAAAATGAAATAATTTTTGAAGTAAGACGTGCTCCTGTAAACTCTTCTCTGATAAACAGTTGCATATGATGTGTCACCAACATCATTTTTACTTGTATGATAACTGCCTGATGCCAAGCATAGTATGTCATTGACAAAAGTTCATAAGAATATTATTTTTAAGAACTTAAATAGCAATAGAAAGGAAAAGGAAGGATTGAAAAATAAGACACATTGTTGAAAAAGAAAAACAATATGTAAATAAAAAAAGGGGGAAGAACTGCAATTGGGAAAGAAAGAAAAATTGTTGCATAAAAAGTCGCAGAAAAATGAGATGCTGTTCCAAGTTTAAAAAGCTAAGTTTAATTAAATGCAAATTTAAAAGTCATTATACATAAAATAGAAAACATTGATGAAGCTATTTACTGAATGTCAAAAGCAGTTTTTTAAAATTTACATTATTAATCATATTAAAACTCAGAAAATTGATTCATGATTCATTTTTCAAAAAAAAAAAAAAAAAAAAAAAAACAAAGTTAAGATTTTACAAATGATCCGGTAGTGTACATAAGGACAAATTAATTATTATAGTTGTAAATGAAAAATGAATGTGGTTATAAATATCTAAAAGCTTTACTTTTTAAATAATTTTTGATAAATGTGATAAATTATTGACTTTTTTTCCCTTGGATGAACACAGAAAAAATAGCCAGAGAACCTGGTGAACTTATTTGAAACTTGGTTATCAGAATTACACATTATAGCACTTTTAAAATAAGCAAATTTAATAACTGTGGATCCATTAAATAAATAAAAAACAGCATCTCTAAAACATTTTGAGACACATAATCAAAAACTACACAATCTGTTATATTATAAGAAACAAGGCCTAATTGGGGCCTGAGGCAAAAACTTCTTTGGGACCCCCTCTGCTTCATTACTTTAGTTATAAAAAACATTCATTAAAAAAGGAAACATAAAATAAAATTTCTATTTGCTTTGGGGCCCTCATTTATGAGGAGGCCAAGGGCAACTGCCCCGTATGCACCTGCCTTAGTCAGGCCCTGATCAGAAATGGCATGTTCTTAGTTTTCCATATATTCAGATCCTGTTTTAATCTGCCAATATAATATTCCTTTTAATACTAAGTTGCTTTAAAGCAGTTATTTTTATATGTATAAATCTGTTTTAGTATTACATATATTTGAAAATTTTATTTGATTTTAACATTTATATCTAATAAGAATAATGTTCATTTTCTGGACGGAAAAAATCTGGATAAACAGAGACCATTTTCTGATAAAATATTATTATTAACACATTTGAAGGAACAACTTTCTTTTATAATTAAGAAAAAATCGAGCAAGAACTTAAAAACATACTTTTTTTAGAAGTGTCTCGATCCAAGTTTCGGATATGAAATAAAAATAGGAGTCCTGATTGAAATCCAGATGAAAGAATAATAACAAAGAATATAACTACAAAGCAACAAATCAATTCCTTAAAAATACAATTCCAAATAAAACTACAAATAATTTTGAAGGATATTGCATCAAACTTAAAATAAAGAAGACTTTGATTCGCTTATGGAAAATAGGGTCATATTTTCAAATCTTGCGATAAAACCAAGAAGAAAAATCAAAATATAGAAAGAATTGTTTTACAGAAATCTTATCATGCTTCCATGACAAATGACATAGAGTGATAAATCAAAACGTGCATATTGGTACTACTAAGCATATGCCATCATGTTAACAAATTTTCAAATCTGAAGTCCGAAAACGTATTGAGGTTCTATCTTTTTCTTCCAGTGAAAAATATGGCACTGAAATATTAATATTAGAAAACATTTTATAGTAACCTAATTTAAATGAAAATTTAATTTCTTTGTAGTTTAACTGAGCTATATATATATATATATATATATATATATATATATATATATATATATAATATGACCCTATTTTCCATAAGTTGGTGTAAAAATCTTGATCAAATAAAAAAAAACTCAAGTTGCCTACCTGGAGAAATCAACAACTAAAGAATTATGGCATAAATGGCCACACTACATGAAAAAAAGTAAAACACCAGTTTTATTTTAGTTAAATGAAGAATACTTTAACAAGAAACATTTTAAAGGTCTCGTTTCAAATAGATAATTAAATGTGAAATTTGAAACAAAACAAAAAATAACTACAATTTAAAAAATCTGTTTTCACAACATTAGACTTTTTGAAAAAGTAGAATACTTTTAAATAGTAAAAATAAAAAAAAAATCTTATTAATAGGGAATTTTTTCTCCATTGACTTTGATAACTCCAAAGATTTGGTTTGATATTGAATGCTTTAAACTTCTTCTTCCTACCATCAGTTAGGTAGAATTAGTCTTTTCTTCATTACCATTTAATGTCAGCAATATTGGTAACCATCTAAGTAATCTATATTAAATTTTTCATTAGAAAATAGTCTGGAAGTTCATTCAAAATTCCAAAACATATGCTTTTTAGCCTTTTATAATCAATATATAGGTACGCAAAGTTCCTTACAGTTCATTTGGGTTAGTGCCTCTTTTTTCTGAATAAGAATTTTCTTTTAATTGAATATAGTACTTGTAATGTGTGTGATGTTTGTATTATTTTTAGCTTTCTCAATACTTCCATCCTTTTTATGTATTTTTTTCAGTTATCCACTTATTATTATTATTTATTTATTTATTTTAGTCCACTATTATTAGAACTTATTATCCACTATTATTAGAACTTATAAATTTCAAATCAGTATTGGGATAGGTATACAAACTATCTCGCACCTTTGCTAACACTTTTGTAACCAATAATTTAAATGCTTTGTTTTCCTCTTAGCTATTCTAAAAAGGATGAAAATGATGGATTTGAATGAAGTAGCATTTTTTTCTTTATAAAAAGTATAAAGAATAATGAAAGTTCTGCTTTTAAAGTTTACAATATCTTCCAAAACAATTATTTTAGCATGAGTCCTTGTTTTTTCGCAAGCTATAAGGTGTTAATTATTATTTATTTTTAGTTTTATCAACCATAGAAAAAATTTAGTCATTTGAAATAAAAGAAAATGTAGGTTATGGCAAAAAATTCAATTTTATAGGATCAAAATATGCTTAATTTACAATTACTGTCCTGCTTTTTTCGCATATTGTGTTATTTTCATATAGAATGCTTAAAGAAACTCTACATGAAAACAAGAACAGTGAGCTTTAAACAGTTAGCATTCAGGGAGAGAAAACAAATTAAATTTCTTACAAAAGAATAATAATAAGTTTTAAAATCATAGAATTAATTCAGATGTTATTAGATCTATTGTATCTATTTCTAAAGGAGTTAAAACTAATTCGTGACTTTTGTGGATGTTTACTCTCAATGAACAATTACAAAACTAATGAAATGTAAAAGTCCAACTTTGGAGAAGTTTGATGAATACAGAAGAAAAAATTCAAAGGATTAAAATTTTCTGAAGCAACAATGAAGGAGAATAAATAAGTAAAATGCTTCCTTTTTATTCAAAGTAACAGTATTTTTCATCAAACAATGCTGCCAAGAACAGTCTCATAGTAAGAATAAATTATCACTCTTCGATAGAGTACATTGCTTTTAAGCACAACCAAAAAAGCAAATTAACTCTGGGCTGATGTAATGAACACTATATGCTATATTTGAAACAGATGTCTAATAGCTGAATAGAAATACTGAACAATATTTAGACTTACAAATCAGATATTGATCATGTAAGACCATTTGACCTCAAAGTACATTCAAGATCGAACAGCTCATAAATCAGGGAGAAACTAGCTCCCAAAGCATAAAAATTTGTCACGATTGAATATATGGAATATATTAAAGGATATAAGCTCTGGAACATAAAAAAGATAAGTGTTAATAAAAATATGAGATTTGAGCAAAATATTTCGTGTTCAATAAAAAATTAACCTGTTATGGATGTTAATGCTCTTACATATAAATTAATTATACTGTGAGTGTGTATAGCAAGGATATTTCTTCCCAGATCCTCAACATTGATTCTATGAATGAAATTGAATCAGAAAATCTTGAAATAACACAAGATCATATACTGTAAATAAATTGATAGAGAAATTAATGAGATGTGTAGACTTCTAAACATCATGTTACAAAAAAAGAAAGAAAAAAAGTAATACTAAGTGAAACAGCCAAACTTTTTGAAAACTAAATACTATAAAAGACATGAAAAATCTATTTGTATGTCAGAATCAAAGGATTCTACAAATTAAAGAGATAAATTTATCTCACAGTGAAAACAGAAAAGAAGTTATAATGAGCATTTTACTCTTTGTTTTCATCTACTTTACGATATATTATACACATATTAAATATAAATACTTTCCTAAATAAAAAAAAATACTTAAAAACATTCTAGTTGATATTTTATGAATTTAAAAGAAATTATTTACTTCAGTTCATTAAATTTTAAAAAATACTCAAATTTCAAAACATGCACACACATGCCCATATATTTAGAAACACTCAAAAATCAGGAAGTTCCTTTTTTATCAAGAAATATTTAACAAAATAATATAACTATAAATATAAAACTATAAACTGAAAGAATAAATTTAAATCTGAAGTCAGAAGCAATATATTTTTATACATTTCTTGAAATTTATAAAATGTTAGATTATTCGGATTTTTTTTATAACATAATTTTATTTTAATTAAGGAAAAAAATGGATGGCAGAGCTAAAAGTATTTTGACCTAAGTAGTAGTAGAAGTAAAAACCAAAAAAGTAGTTGAAATAAGAAAAGAAAAGCATCAATTAAAAAATTATGCTTAACTATGTGTGAACAGCAGTTTGTTAAATCTTTTCTGAGTTTCCAATGATTTAAGGACAGTTTAATAATAAGAATATGAAATCTATTTTCTATAAAAACTCAATTGATATTAATATAAAACAATGTTTGGATTAAGGTTATTTTTTAAAAAAAATACTACTTGAAGCAAACTACAATCTCAATCTAAGTTAACATAGAACCATTATGGCATATGCAGATAAGAAAAACTCCTTATACTATTATTTCCAAAGAATAACCTTCCATTGTGAATATCATTACAATGTCCCACCCTTAACAAAATAGAAGGGACACTGGATTTTATGGCATATAAAAATGACCATAAAACTATCTTGCCAGTATTTATTGTGTTAACCCTTTAATCAGTCAAACATTGTAATGGGAAAGAAACACATTAATTTACAACTGAAACATTCTTGGAGCAGTATACGACTTACATAATAATGCATTCAAACTAAACTTGCTGTATTAGTGACAATGCATTAAAATTTGTCCACAACAATCTTGAAGATAGAAAATACGAGTAAAACACCTAGAGTGTTAACGAATATGAAATTACCATTTCAGTCATCCACTGGTATATGATATAAATATATTTTTAATTTCAGAAATTAAACTACTTCTGCTACATCACTTAAGAGCAGTTATGACCAGAAAAAACTAAATTTAGATACCTAGTTTTTAAGAATTACTTGTTATTTGTAGCTGGTCGCTAAAATCTGACATTTGAATTTTATAATTTTGATAAATTTTATTAAGGGATCTGTCAAATTAAATCATAAAAGAAATTCTTTCATAAAATTTTATTTAAAGAACTGAGCTACAACAAATATCATGAAATACAGCATTTTATTCCTTCTTAAATTGATACAGTTTATGATTTCATTATCCTTGAACATTTGAGAAAATTTCATGTCTTCCTTAATGGACCTTCATGATTTACATGTAAGAATTGTGTGTATACACCATAAAATTTCTTACAAATATCTTCCTTAAAAAGTTTATTTCTTGGAGAAGGAACGAAATAGAACATCACCCAACACAAATCTTTTATTTACTTCAGTAAAAGGAATCTTATGTTGCCATTTTTTATTAAAGGAATCATTCACATAGATGAATACCATGCAAAACAAATGCAAATAGGAACGTACAGAATATGCAAAAGAAGCAGTGACTCAAGTGGCAGAGAGAGAGAAAAAAAAAGAATTATGTCAAGGAATTAAAATACACACTAAATAGAAATTTTTTGAAAAAAAGCTGAATGGTAAGAATTAAATCTGAAAACTAAATTTTATCGGAGAATGCATTTAACCTCAAATGATGCTTGAATGTTAAATCTAAAAACAAGAAGCATCATGAAAAACACTCCCCATGGTGTTCCAAAAATAATTAACATTCATAAGAATTAGGTGAATGAAAAGTAATAAATTAAAAAGAGAGTAAAATTGAAGTAATAAAATTGTGTTAGTCATATTCCACAGATTATTAGCCTTATTATCATAGAAAAATTCCAAATATATATATATATATAGTATCCTGGAAAGAAAGATGCCCCCAATTGCTATTGATATCATTGTTTAGCCAAACTTATAGACTTTGGATTTGAATAAATGATAATGAACAACAAAAAAAAACCCTATATTAGCTACAGAAATGAAAAAAATCTGCATTACATTGCCTTTACCTTATATATATATATTCACAGCTTAATTCTAGAATGCTAAACATTTGACTCCTGGACGAACGCTTACGAAATAATTTTGACTATTCTTCTCCTATAACGGTAAATGGATTGTTCTACTCAGTACCTTAATCTAACCTTGGGAACTACAGATGAGGATATACCTTTTCCCTGAAATATTTCTGCTAGTAGTATATTCAGAACAATAGTCTTCTCGGAGACGAATGGTTATATGCTCCGCTAGTATAAGAAGGTATTTCTGTAAATGTTTGGAGATGTTGAAGCGTTGTCACAAAGAAAATTTGTGGGGAAAGCCAGAAGCTATCTGTGAATTATCGTAAGAATTAAGTGAGGAAGATAATTTTACTTCTGAGAATGAATCAGAAGATGAAGATTTTATTGAAGTTCTTCTAGCTCCATGGATGCAGAAGTGTCTCAACATATCAACTTTGCCCCAATCAACAAGGACTATTTTAAGTGAACTTCTAAAATTGAATTTTAAAATTCAACAACCTAAACAATCCAAATTCAAAAAAAGAAAAACTTGTGCATTGTGCCGATATAATTTGCAAAGAATGACCCGCAATTTTTGTTTGTTATGTTCAAGAGCAATCTGAGGAGAACATCACACATATATGTGTAAAGATTACTTCGAAAATAAATAAATATTTTTATCCTACTTGACAATCAAGAGTTATGAAATCATCTCCAGGTAATATACTTTTATTTAAATTAGCTTTAAAAATTGATTTTAAATACACTTTCTCTAGGAGAAGAATGGTTATCATTCTTGTTAGTTTTTAAATGGTTACCTTTCTAGTGTTAATATGCATAGCATAATGCCTAAAATATAATTGATCGTTTTAAAAACCCTAATAAAGCAATAGTAAAAACCTTATATTTACTCTCTTATTAGGTCACATTTAGAATTTCTATGGCTAATGTGGAATTAGCTTTATTTATACTTTTCCAAACAAGTAAAATTAATTTTACCATGTTGTTTAAAAATAGCAATATTTTATTATCAAGATAAATTTTGTTAGGAGATATCCAATTGGTATGAAGATAGAAATTGCTCGATAGAATTTCATCAATATACATCATGAGAAACCACAAGACACGTTTAATTGACATAATTATTTTCTTTTTTCTAAA
The DNA here is from genome assembly GCA_026289955.1 of Argiope argentata. Classification (NCBI taxonomy): domain Eukaryota; kingdom Metazoa; phylum Arthropoda; class Arachnida; order Araneae; family Araneidae; genus Argiope; species Argiope argentata. Next base: position 548,837 of record JAOUZG010013629.1, on the reverse strand, counting down.
AGGATTTGAGGTTATTCAATATAGCCCGTCCCTTCTACTTCTATTTTTGAAAAAAAAAAACCTTAGATTTTCAGAAATGAGATTTTGATCATCAGATGTTTTGTTACGAATCTTTATTTGCAATTTCATTTTGAGAAATCTAAATTTAAATTTTTTCTCTGGTTATAAAAAACTATATTTTGTATATAATTTCTCATTTGATTATAATCATTTCAAAAATGAAGAGTCAAAATTCTAAAATATCTTAATTTTCTTTCAAATATTCTCTTTTTTAACTGATGATTCAATTTTACATTTCTTAAGAATAGCACTCAAGATAAATGCCTTGCCCATCCTAGCAAACTATACTTCCATAAGTGGACCAGTTTACAATTTTCAGAATGGTACTGTATAAATTTTTTTAATATTATTTATTTGCAAGAATCAACAGTTTAAAACTTCATAAATCAAATATGATAATAAAAAAAGAAGAAAATAAACTTGTAAAAACATGATTATTATTTATTAGGAAGAATACATTATACCCCCCAAGTACTCCTTTAATGTCAGTGATACAGAAAATGCAAAAATCTCCTGGGGCATAATTTTCTCTCTCTTTTCATCATCAAAAATGTTAATTTTAGATTTAAAAAATACAAAGACTTGCAAAAATAATTTGACTTTTTGATACAAAGTAGGTTGATGAACTTCTTAAACTCAAAGTTTCTTAATTTCCAGATACTACTATTACTATAGAAGAGCAATATAAAAAGTACTAGTAACTTTTACATTTCAATGTTCCTTTAAATAACTTAAGAAAGTATTTTGAGATTCAGCTTCATTTTAATGAGATCCAAGACTAATATCAGAATAATTAACATCCTTTACTTAATCCTCTCTATGTCATTGATCAAATTTCAATGAATTAATGCATAATTAATCCATATATGTAAGAAGTAAATTATAGATTATACATAGAAATGTAAGTAAATCTCAAGAAGCACAATGCACAGCCTACAACAGCCTTAGGTTTACATCACAAATGAGGGTAGATAAACGGCCAACAAATTTTACCTCTCATCTTATACCATAATATTCTCATAAAAATATTCTCATAAATACCATAATATTCTCATAAATCGCATACATGTAGATTTCTGAAAGGAATTCTAATACATTTGATCTTGACAAGAGAAGTGGGATTATTTTAAAAGAATCTATTTTATATATATGATTTATTACTCATTGAAGGAATCCTTTAAAAGAATATTTACATAAGTGATTTTTTATCCATCCACCATCTTCATAATACTTATTTGATTTATTAAATAGGAAAAGTGGAATGGATTAGGAAATAAGAGAACATTTTAGACTGAAGTTACTATGAGCTAAATTAAGACAAAACTTTGGGAATTAATTACATATAAAATTAGAGTTCAAAATATCATTACATACATATGTATATAGATTATATTCCAATAGTATATTTATATATACAAGAAAAACTTATGTATATAAATAGAACCTGTTGCATAATTCTTTAAAATAGTCTTTTGGAAATATTTTCATTGTTTCTCTATAATGGATGAGCTATTATTCAAATATTAATTTATATTCATGGCAATATACAATTGGCCTTCTAAAAGAATATTAAGAATGTTTAATATGTTTGCTTATGAGTATTGGCCTTCTAAAATATGTTTGCTTATGAGTATTGGCCTTCTTCTTATATGAATTGGCCTTCTAAAAGAATATAAAGAATATTAAATATGTTTGCTTATGAGTAATTCATTTATAAAAGACCCACAAATTAAGCTTAACTAACTTGTTAGTAATAAATCATCACTTTGTTACAATTTGAGTACTAAGTCGTCCCCTGCTGCAATATCAAGCAAAAATAATAAGTGTATGATTGTCCTTGAAAAAATATTCCAGTTTATTTTCTCCCATCTCTACTTTCAAATGGGTATTCTACTAATTCCACTTTCAAATGGGTTGAAACCGAAGTTAAATGATTCAATTTTCTGCAATATTTAAGAAATGTTTGACAATATGAATAAAAGATTCTGAAATCAATGTATACGAAATATAACGTATGGCTTCAGGGAGAGGGAGAAAAATCCATAAAGATGAACATTTGAATAACGCTCTTCTGGCGCTTTTGTTTATTAACAAAAATTAGGGCTAAGCAAAAATTAAAAGAAAATAAATCTAATAATGAAGATTGCAACTCCAGAGATTTATATATATATATATATATATATAGAGAGAGAGAGAGAGAGAGAGATGAATCTAAATAAGAGCACAAGCCATTAAGAACTTGATGATAAAGGACTATTTATTGAATCAAAAGATAATCACAATATTTAAAAACATTCCTGCTCCCTCTATATAAATTTACTAAGTTTTGGCTACACAAAATACAGCACTTGACTATAATTGATTAACATATGATTCTCGAACCCGTTGATCTAAAAAAAAAAAATTTATGTGATGGATTTACAGAAATACATTTTTTGTCAAAATTAAACTACTGGTCTTTTGCAAGGAATTTTTCCCCATTTGTAGGAATTTTAGAATTAACATATTTCAGTTAACCCTATTGGTAATACTAACCAGACTTTGATTTCCTCTTTCCTTTAGGCATCCGTAAAATGAGTATACCAATCAAATGAACTAAAATTTAAAGTAATCAAGAAGGACAACACGTGGAAATAAACTTTCTAAAACTTCCAACCATAAAATAAGGTACTCGATAGTAACATCCGTAATCCTTCATCCACATGGTGAAATGTTTGCTTTCAAATCAACGATGGCAGGAATGCCAACAATGAAGGAAGCGCATGACGTTGTACTATAATTTGCTGAAAGGGGGGGAAAATCAAGAAACTTATCTTGTTTAGATAAATCTCAAATTATTCCATTAGAGATTCTGTTAATCAAAGAATTTTATATTGGATTGAGCAATTAAAATGCGTTTAAATAATACAGTTAAATGAATGTTTTATTGCTATCGAAAGAATTCTATTGTACAAATGTTACATATTCAGGAATATAAAAGCATATTACTATTAAAATGCTATTAAAGTAATGTGCAATAACTTGAAAGTCTATGAAATTAAGATAATTATCTGATTGCACTTAAACAAAAGTTTTGCAGGAAAAGACAAGAATAATTTCGTGGAAATAGACAAGCAGATTCAATTGCACTGTCGTTATTGAATCTACTAGTCTGCGTTTCTTTTATTTTCTTAACAATAAAGGGTTCAATTTTTATTTTAACTGATTTTCCGGTATAAAGCAGTTTTTTTAAATATATTTCTTTTTTTTTTTTTTTCATTTTTGTAATCGCTAAATTTTAAGCATTCGGGATGGAAAAACGATAAAATTATTCAAAAACTAATAATAATAACTGTTTAATAAAATAACTCCCATTTATATTAATTTGCCATAAAATTTATCCAAAATAACCAGTTAAAAATACATTATTATCAGACTGTTCAATTTAATGCGCATCTCCTGAAATTTAGGTTCAGGGTATTGGCAATAGGTGGATATTTTAATCAAGGGACATTTTATTCTCAGATTTCGTAGTGCTCAGTGAAGCTCCAATTTATAATTCATAATGAATGATTCTATGGAAACTTCGATGGCGTATTCTAAGCACGAAGGAATTGAGGAAGATCCGAGTGTGAAATCTGATAATGAGAAATGTGAATCGCCTTCTCAAAAAAGTGGAATTGAGCCTTCTAAACCTAGGCGGCGGGGAAGGAGGGGGAAAAGGCGTAAACAGAGGAAGGATAGCAGCGCCGTGTGCGAAAACGAAGCGCATGGGGAGCACGAGGCGGGAGAGTCGAACGATTGGAAGTCAGACGAAGATTTGGATAATAAACTCGGTAGCTACATAGATACCGTGATGGTACGGCCGATCAATGTTCCGAAGGCCCCAGAAAATTATAATACTTTCATCATGGATGAGCATGATGAGTGTCATTTATACATGAGTTTTGAAACGCCAAATCCTTACATGGCGAATACAGAGGAACTGCAAGATCAAAATTGTGCAATTACTGAGCCTTTTGAAGATGCTGCTTACATAGATATCGATTACGAGTACGAATCTCCTCAGGACTTTGACAACGTTGCATACTATGACAAAGAGTTCGAAGAATCGTACAAAAATAATCGTTTTGACGAGCTCGTACGTTTGTCGAGAGAAGAACTTATAGCTGGAATTCAGGATTTGGAAAGGAGATTACGAGATTTGAGTGAGGATTTAGTCAGAGAAAATCCTAGTCCTGTACTGGAAAAGTTGCAAGCTGAACTTTTAGAGTTGCAAGAAAAGCATTTGGAATTGAAAGAATGCAATGCTCGATTGACCGCTTTGGTGATGGACAGTGAAACTGGATCTGCCCCGGGTGAATCCCCAGCAAATTCCCAAACTCTCACTGATGGATTTTCTCCTCAAAGTGATTTAGTGAGTCCAAGTCATACAAGTGAGTCAAAATGTGAGTTAGTGTTGAGCGAACAATCACCAAGAAAAGGCTGGAGTCCCTATAGTCCAGCTGATGACAGAAGAAGTCAGGGAGACATGCCATACATTGAGGATGATTCAGTGTCATATTCAAGGACTTCTGATTTATTAAAAGTTGACAGCACTGATGTGAATGCAAATACAGAATCCGTCTTAAGTGCCAAGGATGGAGAATGTTGGCTTTCACCAACATCTGATTTTACGTTAAAGACAGCTGACATTAAGGTGGAGAACTCTTTGAACAGTTCTGAGGATGGAGAATCCCAAAACTTAAAACACTTTTCTGAATCTGATATAGATCAAAAGACTTTCAAGAGTGATCTGGTCCATAATCCAAAGCTTAGCCCTAAAGAGATGTCTAATAATATGTCACCACTAGAAGAACTGAACTCTGTGACAGCATAATTGAAATGACCAACTTTATGACTGGAAGGTCTTTCAAATAAGCATGCTCCATAGTTTGACTTGAGAGAGACCTTTTACTTTTAGATCATTTACTTTCTAACATGTTTTAGAAAAACTAATTAAATGTATTCTTTGTATGTGTGTGTTTGTAAGGAATCAAGATTACAGAATAATTCTGGGATTTATTTGTGGCCTTTAAAAAAATAGAATCCTTAAAAAATTTCCATTCTTTATGTTTATGTTTAATTAGCTAAATTATTTGTTTTAATGTTTATAAATGAAATATTTTATTAATTTGCCACTAAATATGGTAAATTTCAATGTATGAGCAGTTTACTTATCATTTCTTAGTTTTAATTTAATTGCATTATCCCTAAAGGAAATTAATATAATTATTAAAGATAATAATTTCAACTAAATTAAACTTTATAAAGTATTTTATTATATTTTATAGAATGACTTAAATATTCATGATGAGCAACTTTCAAAATATGATATTGGAAATTAGTTTTTTTTAAATATCAAATTTTAATGTTTCAAATTATGACAGAAAATTTTGTAGATAAATAATTTATTTTAGATTATCCATCTTTTGAGGTTGAAGTACAGCAGTTAAAAATATACTTTAAAATAAAACAACTTGTAAACGGATAATTAGTGTATGTTTATTATTATTTTATTAGCATAATTAATGCTAACTGTTTTATAATTTTAATAAATTGAACAATTGTAGATACAAAAGTATTAAAAAATTTTTTATTAGATAAGCTAATATTTTATTCAAAATAAAAATGGGAAATCTGTTTCCAAAATAAAACATATTTCTTTTAAATTTCATTAAAATGTCAAAAGAGAATAAAATTTAGAAATTTGTCCATGTCAAAATTACTTATTTTATATCACTGCTTCTTCCAAAGAAATCTAGTCTCAACATAAATGGTTATTGAAAATGTAACTGAAGATTTTCGTATATATATTAAGCACTTGGCTTATTGTTTATAAATTTCTCTAGTAATTTACTTGTATCTCTTATTAAGTTATAGTTTGCTTTTGAATTTAATTAAGTTTATTTACAAAAAGAAAGTTTAATTTGAAATTTTAAGTAAAATATCTCTCTCAATTATATCTTGGCTCTCAATATTCTGTTAATCATCACCCTGTATAAAACAATGTATAGACTCTTGATGTCTTTCGTGTATTTAAAACATTTTTGTTTGCTCTTAATATGCATGTATTAAACTGGACCATTGTATAGATGAATATTTTAAATATTTTAGGGTTCTTTAGCAGCATAAGTCGTTTCTTGTAAAAAAATATAATGGTTATGTAAAAACTGTTGTCAAAAGCTATGCCTCAAGATTATAACAAATATATCTATATATTATTATTTTATTTAAAAATCTTATTCATTATAGGAGAGATTTAATTTAAAATTCACAAAATTGGATTGACACAAAACATTCTTTTTAAGCCCAAAATTTGTTGTGAATGCGAATAAGTTTCAATAGTTGGCAGATCCGGATTTAGTAAAATCTCAAATGTTATGAGAAGTAATATTAAAGCAATTACTGTCTGTTTTCATTAAAAAAAATTGTCTCCTGTAAACCAACCTTTAAAATGCGAAGCTTTTTTAAATTTTAGTCTTTTATTTGGTGCGTTAATAGGAAATGTTTTGTGCTCTTAACTTTGAGTTCATTTAAAATTAAAATGTTTTAAATGCATATTTTTAGATTTTATCTATATATGCATAGAATGTACTCATAAATTTGATTATAATTTTATTTTTGTAAATTTTTTCATTTGATGAAAGTTTAAAAATTATATTTTATGATATGTATTTATTTTGTATATCATGTCTTTAAGGTGAAAATATGTATTTATAATGTTAAAAATTATCATGAATTAAGGAATTTTTGTTGCATTGTTTAGAGAATAAATATTTTTTCTTTCACTTTTTGTTCTTTTAAAAACTATACTTCTATATAAATTATGGGAAAGTTTGAAATCTATAGAATAATATGAATTTTAGCTATTGTATACTATTTAAAAGCTGTATTGTGTACATTATTAACTTTAGTATCTGCTTCTTACAATCTTAAGTTTTTATATTTATATCAATTCACTGTATGTGAGGAAAAATTCCATAAATAAGCAAAAAAAGGAAAATAATTCCATTATTATTATTTTTTAAAAACACAGGTAACTTGGAAGAAAAGTTTCTATAAAAAGTAATAAGGTTTAAAATGCTTGAAACGATTTTGAGCATGGCTCGTGCATTGTTCCAAATGTGTTTTTGCATTGACAGCTGATGGCTCAGATACTGCCATTCTATTACGTTAGCAAATATTCAATCTCACAACTTCGTTTCTTGTCAAATTTAGTGAATGTTTGATATTCTAAGGTTTCTTTGTCACTTGTGCTCAGTCTCATCAGAGCTAATTCATTAGAGGGTGTCATTTGCGCTCAAGCCTTTAAAAGGGTACCACAATGTAACTCTTATCTTTGTAAGTAAAATTTGGCGATTTTGCAATGTGCGCCATATGGTAATCAATTACTGTCAAAGTGAGGATCTCTGATAATGTTAAAAGGCTGTCCTGAGAAAAATGCTAATGACCGTTACCGCGTTTCAAACGATTGATAGAAGTAATAAGTAGAATGAGCGAAATTTGCCTTAAAAATTTATTATGATGGAACATGTTCATTATTTTCCTACACTGAAGATATTTATGAAAAATATAATTTTGATGTACATAATACAAATTTAATCTATTAAAGTGAATTATAATTTTTAGTTTTAGGAGGATTTAATCTTTATATGTCTTAAAGTTTAATTTTATTTAACAAAATAAAAAAAATACATAAAGTTTTTGTTTAATTCAAATTTAAATGGATATCAATATTGTTTAGCTCTTTCAAAAGTATATATATTTTACAAACGGATGCTTGAAACAAGCTAATGTATTATTTTACGATAAAGATTTTGAAATAAGTTATCTTTTTTTGCAAAATAATAAACACTTCGGCTAAAATAAATTATAAGAATCATATTTAAAATCTCAAAAAAAAAAAAAAAAAAAAAAAGCTGCTGGTTATTTTTCAGGGGGAAAAACGTTTTCAAATTGAATGTATTGATAATTACTGAAATTCCTTCAAATCTGAAATACATTACTTCATTTCCTTGCTCATTTATTGTCAGATTTAACTATACATATTCTAATGTACCACAAACGATATCTAAATACAGCATCTAAACGAACTACATAAAAACGCTTAGTTCTCAGATACAGCATCATGTGCTAAAGTTTTATTCGCAGGTAATAAAGTAGTAAATTTCTTTCTAATTTTCTTAAAAGCGCTACCAGTGATTTAATACCAATTTTCAATTTATCTATGATCTAAGCATGGTAGAAAGCAAGAAATTAAATACGTTACTTCATATTTTATTCATTCTTTTTTTCTTTTGTCCCTGAATTTCTTTCCAAAAGTATAGATTCATATAAATTGCTCCTTTATTGTAACCGAAATTGAAATTACAATAGTAAATGTTTAAATATTAAGGCGTGAGATAAGACTAATTTCATAGCTATGTAAGTATCATGAAGTCACATTTTTTTTCTAAAACGCATTGTTGCACTTACATTGTTACATCGTTGCACTTAGGAACAAGTTTTTTTTTTTTCTTTTTCTTTTTAAATACTGCATCCTGGCATACTGCCAATTACAAAATTTCATTAAATAAAGTAGGCAATTGTTCAAAAATTGCAAAAAACAAATATACTAATTCAAGTGTGAATTAGTATATTTTTTCTCTTTTTTTCATTTATACGTACAAAATTTCACACATCTATACAGAAAATGTGCAGATGTGCTTAGTTTTAAATGTGGCCAGTAATTTGAAATTTAAAACTAAGTTAATAATGTTATATATATATATCTATATATATAATATAGCATCATTTTCTCTCTCTTATTTTGCATGCAATCGTACTGCTTCCCCCCGTTTTTGCATACAATAACGTTTTTAATGGTTGAAATTAGGACCCTTACTTCAACCGGATAGAACTGATGAGAATTAAACGTCATATATATGATGAAAAGAATCGACATTATTTTTAGGTTATTGTTTTGCTGGATTAGAAACAATCAATCCAGAGCTCAGAATTCCAAAATTAACTGTGTAGAGCATATTACAACTTAAATGATTGGTATACTCATACAGAATACACTATCGGCATCTAATATCAAACAAATAGGCCCTTTCTTAAGCAAAATCAAATCATCCTTTTCCGAAAAATGTGGTTTTGAAAGAAAAATGTAGCTTTGAACTAGATAGATGCATTAATAGGGCCTGGTTGGTAGAGCGTTGGACTCGTACTTCTTAGAAGCGGATAGCGAAAGAACGATCATGCAATGTTAACGGACTTAGAAATTTTCTGTAGACGAATGAATATTACTGCGCACGCTCAGATTTAACTGGAGGAAATGAGTAATATTCACTGTGTTTCATGATCATTCTCTCGCTATTCGCTTACGTCAATGCTAAGAGCAGGATGAATTTTTTTGTATTTAGAAAATTAAAAATGTTTGAAATACTTCATCGTTTCCGACTCAAAAAAAAAAAAATTAGAAGCGTATTTTTAAATTTACTGAAAAAAATATCGTATAAATAAAAATCTGAACAAACTTTAAAAATAGAATTGATTTTTGGTTTCTTTAATATTTAAAAATTTAATGAAACTTCCTGAAAAATGACAGTAAAATTTATATGTCTTAAGCACTGTATTAAGGATGTAAGTTAAAAAAGTATGATGTTTGTTTGTTCTATATTTAAAGTAAAATAAGGATTAACCTTAATTTAAAAAAAAAAATGCTTTATTTAAAAATGTTGGAGATCAAATACTCTTATCAAGAAATTAAGTTTAATATAATTTTGAAAACTTAAGGAAATTTATCCTCCTTTGAGGAAGTTCTGAAAAAAAAAATTAAAATAAAGTTTTTTTCAGAAAACATTATTTAAAAGGTTTTTGAGCAACAAGGATGTATAATCCATATTTATTGAAGCTGCTGTTTTTCTTCGTATCCTCATTTTTTTTAATACTTTGGTTAAGAATATTTCCTTTCTTTTTTTCTTTTTGAATTAGAATGTGAGCTGATAAAAAATCATAAATTCTATACCTTATTTTTGTAAAAATTTTAAGAGAGAAAAAAATATATACTATACTTATACATAATAATAAATATTCCAACTAGTATATTAATCTTAATTTATAAAAACCAGGATTGTTTACATCATGTTTCCTAGTTTTTATAAGAATTTAATAAATCTGCAACTTAAAAATTTCATGTATTAATCCATGTATTTTTTAATGGAATAATATAACTATTTTTGAAATAAAAGTACATTGTGTGCTTAATAATTAAAATATAATAAGTATGATACACCCTATCAAAGGAATTTGATCTGAAACCTTTTTGAGAGGAGAATTTAAAGGAATATACTTATACTGATATCAATCATTCCTTAAATTTTATTTCAGTCTAATAAATAATTTACAAGATAAAAAAATAATGATGAATTATGTTTCAAAACTCGGTTCTGGCAAAGGAAAAAAGCCATTTGTCCTATTAACTGTGATAAAATTGAACTATTCTGCAACTGTATTCACCCTCCCCCTTCAGTGGTAAGAGCTTCCTTTTAAAGAATATACAGTTTTGGTTTCTGTATTTACTTTAAGTTTGATGAATATTCAAATTTTTATTATGGTAGCACCAGAGATTAAATCATTAGTTTAAATTAATAATAAAATATTTATCAAGAGAGGTAAAAGCAAAATTTTATACCACACCTCAATTCTTTGGATTCTTAAAATGAAGAATATTTAGATAAAATTTAACACGACTGCTTACTCAAAAGGTAGTCAGTCACGGAATAACTTTATCTTGTCCAGGTGAAATAGTTTTCTGTATTTAGGCAAGTAAGATAAGACAAATCTACAAGTTTTCAAATCCATGATTGATATGCATTTATCAAAAGCAAAATTCATTAGTAATTCAAGAACAACTATCAATCTTTTCTTCTTTTAAAAATACAACTCTAAATGATTTATGATTTTAATTTTTTCCCATCTGGGACTACTGATGTAGAAGCAGAAACTTTTCAAAACGTTTTTTTTTTTTTTTTTTAAATTTAAGGTGTAAAATTACTTTCTCATTCTTTTAAATAATATTAATATGTTTTTAAAGTTTTGATTCATGAGCATTTTAATTTAAATAAAAGTTTCATTTTTTTGTTTAAATTCATGAATTATAAATATTAATAATTTTATACCGTTTATAATTATATAATTTAAACATTATAAATTATACATGTTTATAATGTTTCTGAACTAAAACTTTAGCGTTCTTACAGAAAAATTATAAATTACTTATATCATCACATTCATTCACAAAATTTTAGGGAATAAATAGTTTAATATTTTTACTTGAAATTTTGCTTAGCTAAATGGAAGAAAAAGTCTACTAAAATTTAAAACAGACTAAGAATAATAAATTAGAAGAATTATACACAATTTTGAAATTTTTATTACAGACATTAAAACTACAAAATCCATCTAATTGTTCATTGGAAAATATAAGATGTAATCTACACAATGTTATAAATATAAACTTTTTTCAAATATCAAAACAAATTATTATGAATATAATTTAAGGTAGAATTTAGAAGTCTTGCAATGCTTGGCTAAAAAGGATTTTAAAAAAAAAGGATTAATTTTATAAAATATCTGAAAATCAGACAACATAAATGTAATTGCCATGACAAACACATAAAAAAATTTAAAGCATAACAAATTCTTAATCTTCTGGACTAGTTAGTAATACAAAGACTGAAATAATATAATTGAACAGACTTTAGGGAAAATTTGCAGAATAGTTATAGAACACTAGATTGACCAGATAGCGAGTTCAAAATAAAATATACACCCAAATAATCAAATATACATAAAATATGACATATATTGTGCCATTATAAAAAAAATAAATGCTATTTTTCCTCAACTTTAAGCAAAAGCAATCTGTAATAAAAAAATTCAAGGAACAATATAATGAAAATTTAAAATTATATATGTTTAAAAGAATGTAAAATATGGAGGGTTAAAACAATACATGAGTGATATAACAAAAAGAACTTTAAAATTTGTAAACAAATCTAAAACCAGATATGCATGATATTCCTTATTAAACCATCCTATCATATTCTTTGTTATAATTGGGAAAAAACATTGCTTTTGAACAAGCACTAATCAGAAATGTTAAAAAAAAATAAAATTAACTAACAATGAAAGCGATATACAGAGCTAGCTTGTTTTATTAAGGTGCCTGGGTGCAAACATATATATAGGGCCATACAATTTTTCAAAGTTTGAAAAATATACAAAACAAATACATTACTATCGCACATTTATTTAATAGTATAGAAAGTACATTTAAGCATTATGTATACAAACTTCTGTAGTAAATTTAATTTGCTGAAAGAGCACTTAGCCTTTATTTTAGCCATTGTAAATTATCATACTTGATGCTTATAATATGTTACACACTGGCACTAAGCCTGTAATATATTTCTGAATGAATATTTCAAACCCATCAACTTTTTCCAGTTAAATGTCATGCTCATTCCATCCTGCTATTACCATTCAGAACAATAATTTAATTCTTAATTATGTAGGGGACCCACAATCACAATGCTTTGGGTGCATAGCATCTGCCGCATCCCACAAATGGCCGCCTCTGACTATATATGTAATTTTTTAGAGTACATGATTAATAAAGCATATGTTGCAAAACAGTACAGATCCATCAAGAATTTTATAAGGCCAAAACAACATAAACTGTTTAAAAACAAAGTTGTACATATATAGTAAGATTAAATATATGGTTAAATAGGAGAAAATGAAAATAAAACAAAGCTTTTTTTTACAGAGCTTATATTTATAATAGTGTAAAATTTTATTTATAATAATCCCTGTTTCAAACATTTGATAAAATTAATTACTCAAATAATTAAAATTCTAATTTAAATCATTGTGTTGAATAATTTAATGAAAACTATATACATACATATATATATATATAAAGCAAAGCAAAAAATTACATAATAAATGAAAGTATTCGCACAATATTATAGTTTTAAAATAATATTTCTAATTGAGTGAGACGAAAATACAAAAAGAGTTGAATATATTCTTTAAAACTATTTGTGAAATATATCATTTATATAATAATTATAATTTATAAATAAAAATAACAATTAGCTTTCTTAACATTTATTATCTTCTATTTTATATTTATCATTAAAAATTAATGTATTAGAAATCTCAAATATTTCTTTCCGTGATGGTTTATTCAGAATGTTCTTTGAAAGTTGCAGTTTCATCTTAGTAGACAAAAACCAGAGCTACTTTTGAAACTTTTTTCACAAATATCACAATAATAGCAGATATTCTGAAACTCTTCATCGTTACCGACGGAATTCATAATTATCTGAATTTATAAAATAAACATAATTTGAAGGGACTATCACGCATTTGTATAACTATCTGCAAACATTATAAACACTGCAATAGAAAGATCGCAATGCGCAGATGATCACAAAAAAATGTTGTCGATTATAGCTGCCTGGTGGATATTTCTCCCGAAAAAGCTTTCTAAGTCCGTTAACATTGCATGATCGTTCTTCCGCTATCCGCTTCTGTACTTCTTAGGTTACGGGTTCGAAGCTGACCGGCCAGAAGAATCCCCGAGTGTGTGGTGATTGGCGCTCGTTAAATCTGTTCGTGGTCGCAAAGTCCGCCATAGCGAGAGTAATATCACTGGGGGTACTGGGTCAGAGGTGATCGTTCTCTGTTCCAGGTCTAAATTACGATCTGAGATGAATGAAGGAATTTGCATGAATGTAGTCCGCCCGCTAAAAAGAGTTGTGACGTGTGTGTATCTAAGTCGTACTCTTGGCCCTAGATGGCGCTACTTTTAAAACAAGTGGCGTATATTTTCGGCTTAAAATCTACTGATGTATCAGCGGGGCTTGTCCATGGCAAGTACTATAAGTAACAACAACAGAAGCATTAATTTCACATTTTGAAAAATAGAAAAACAAGTGTTTCTTTGATCTAAATAGAAGCATTAATTTCACGTTTAGAAAAGTGAAAATAATTCTTGCAAGAAATTCATCATCACTTGCAGTTTACTATTCTTATTCTGCATGTTTCTGTTTTTAAAAGTTCTTGAGTAGGTCCCATTTTCAGCATAAGTGGGCGGTATGGTAAAGATAAATTCAGTTAACTTTTAATGACATTCTACCTGAACTAAGAAATGAATTAACTTTATCAGTGGATATTTGATAAATCTTTGCTGATTTGTTCAAAACGCCAGTCCTTATATCGCATGAACCCCATCACATATGTCCGAGTGTTATTAAGATAATGCAATTCTGTATAGATGTCGAAGGTGTTAATTTGGAACAAATTTTTAAGCCCTTTAATTAATACAATACCAGAATATTTTTTAAAAATTTTATTTAAAGGTAATAAATATTTTATAGACTTTGGCGAAGCAGAAATAGAATTTAAACAGCTTTAAATTAATAATTATGTTAGGTTATTCATTTTTTATTGGGGTAGGAGGTTCCCCCAAAGAGATTTAAATTAGAATATGAATTTTTTCCTTAAATAAATGTTTAAATAAAGAGCTCTATCGTTACTCTCAGAAAGCAGTTATAATCATTATCATAAATTGGAGTTGGAAAAAACTAAAGCGAAAAGATAATAATTAATATCAAAAGACACCAACCAATATGTGTACTTTTTGTATATCTTGAGGAATAAACGAATAAAAACAGAAATGCAAAGTTCATAAAATATCAAACTTGAGTTTAGATTTTATATGCTGAAATGAACTTGAAAATCAAAAATTATTTTCTATTATTGAGCTTAATGAGATAAGTGATGTATTTTTGGGAACCATTTTCTTTCATTGAATCGATGAAACAATTTTAATAAACGATGTTTTATTCTACTTTAAAGTATATTCCTCAGAAAGGTAAAGTTCTATTTAGGTGATTTAAATATGCCAATTTTTTCTTATTTATGCTATTTGGAAAATACTCCTTTTAAAGTAAACAATATCAAACAAATTTTCTTCTTATCGTAATAATTATTACGTCAAAGTAAACAAAAATCAATAGAATGATAACTGTGAGGAGAGCACAAATAATTCTATTTACTGACCAATTATTTTATATATATATATATATTTGTTAATTGATAAAGTTTTATCACTAAAAAATGAAGTTGAAGTCACAACTTATGTTCCGTCATGGCCCCAAAATTTAATCCCCTGAGTATTAGATACCCTATTCTATTTAAGAAATAGTTTTCAAATTTAGCGTGTGAAAATATCCTGTTTAGACATCCTTATTCTTTATCTTTTTCAATTTCTACTATTAGCTCCCATTATATCTTGCTCTATCATCTAGATTTATATATTTTTTGCTCTTCATTTTCCCTCTAAATTTAATCTAATCCCTAATCTAAAATAATCAAAAATTTACCCAGCGTTCTTAAAGAAAATTCATCAGTTTTACCGTGAGAAAAAAAAGCAAATATTTCGAAGATAAGGACCCTTAATTATCTCACTTAATCTTATCAATGCGAGAAATGGGCATTCTCTATAGCCCCTCTAGATGCACGCCAAGTTTTCCTGCCAAAGGAGATTAAATCCCAGTAAACCTACCATGTGAGCGCAAATGACACCCTCTAATGGGTTAATGATAATGAGACTGAGCGCAAGTGACACAATCCCATTCTAAGAATCCCTTATCTAATAGTCATAGCTCCTTTGCAGCTGTTGTACCTTTTCACACCGTTCTATTTGCCAAGATCGTGTATTGGTAGCTGTCGTGACCTGCAGCAACCGCCTACTGCAAGTGAATAAAGCACAAGCGCGCTACAATCTGAAATTTAATTTTCAATACTTGTAATATGTTGTGAAGAACTGGCCCACTTTGGGTAAGTAGCTCGGTGTAAATAATCGTTGCGTGTAAGATTGAATTGAAGGTGCGGTAGTGTGCATTTCTTTTATTTATAACGCAGCATAACTTCGCTGGAATGAAGGGTCAGTCTGTATTGATTCTCACACTTTGTGCATTGATTTTTGGTGTCAAAATCCGAGAAATTGCGATTTTTTTAAAAAAAATGTAAACATCCGTTCTATAACGGTACCGTACCCATTGTACCACTCATCCATTTGAAGACTTCATTGATAAAGATTTGAATTGTTTTGTATTCTATTCGGTGGATTGTTGTGCGTCCTTATCTGTGGATAAGGCGAAATGAACATTAAAAAAATTGATTAGAATGCAAAACACATTTCGCTCGTTAACAAAGGAGTTAATATTACAGAAGAGTTATAATCATGAATTAGATGAAGATCAAATAGATAGAAAATTAGAAGAATGGAAATTGAAGTGATGTCGATTATCTTGAAAATGGAATGTAGCGATAGAAATATTTAAGAAAAATAAATGGAATGGTGAAAGCTAATCCAAAAAACTCCCAAGAGTAAATAGGAAACTATATCTAATGTTAACAGGATTAATGTAAAGCTAATTATTGAAAAATTCACAGGTAACCCTCAAGCATGGACTGAATTTTAAAATAATTTTGAAACAACCATTCATGTGAATAGCATATTGTCCAAAGTTGAAAAATTAACATTTTTGTCGGGATTTGAAATAAGTAACAATGGTAGGGATTTAATTATGGAAACTATTAAAATTTGGCGGTATAGATTAAGGGAAAAAGACATTATTAGTTCTTATATGAGAATCTACATGGAACCTGCCAAAAGATAGTCTAATATAAAGGTTTTTGCGACCATTGTAGCATAATTTAGTTTCAGTGCTGTGATCCTGAGATGCTGTCGGTGAGGTCCACTTCTGACTCTCGCAGTTCAGTTCGGCAACGCTTCGAGATTTACGTTTGTCATTCGGCCACGTTTCTCTACTCCTAATGAGAAATGCTACGTTGAAAGAAGTTTAACCAATACCGTACACAAGCAGTGTCTCAAAACTAAAGTTGAAATGACAAAAAGATGAAACGGAAAAATTAATTCATGAAAACCTTGACAATACAAGAAAACAAAGAATAAAATTTGTCTAAGAAAATTTTAGGACCTTAAGTTGTTGAAAAAAATAGATTATGACTCCCCCCCCCTTCTGCTAAGAGAAGAGAGTGGACTCATTCCCATTCGTTCACGTGTTCTGTATCCTTGATTTCATCACAAGTAGAGCATTCGGGCGAAGAAGTCGGGCCAAACCTGAAGAGCTTTCATGAAATGGAAAGGTTCCTGTTCGAGAGCGTAAGAGTTCTCTCGATTGGAGGATGTCGACGATGTCTTAATTTTGATGCTTCCCATTTCTTAAATTCTGCCTCCAGTACTGCATTTTTGAGAGACTGAATAATATTTTCGGGCGAAATCTATTTCACAACTTCAGAAATGTGTGCGTTTCGGGTTAAACTATCTGCTTTTTCGTTTTCTGATGCACCAGCATGACTTAGAGTTGAAATAAGCTCTAGAGGTTAACCGTGAATGAATCTTGGGATATATTTTAAATATTTATAAGAGCTTGTAAATCTGAAAGCTATTTTCGAGCAAGACTGTTAATCTAGTGTCCATTTACCGCGTTGATAGTTGCTAACGTATATATATATATATATATATATATATATATATATATATATATTTGCTGGTTCGGTTACAATTAAAACTTTATTAATAAACGCGGATGTTTTCTGAGATTGAATCATGTAAGTGGAGAATGATTTTGAACAAATTTTCTTGAAAAGCAATAAACGGAATGGTACAAGTACGGGAAATTTTTAAATTAAGAGCAGGGCTCGACTTAGCCTAGTTGGGGCCAAGGGCAAAAACTTTTTTGGAGCTCCTTTGTTTCATTACTTTAGTAATGAAAAACGTTCATTAAAAAGGGATTCGTAAAATAAAATTTCTATTCGATTTGGGATACCAGCTGTCCCTGCCTTAGTCAAGCCCTGATTAAGAGTATTGAAGAAATATTGACGTGAAACACATTTATTTTTTTAATCTAGCCAAACAAATGAAGGTTGAAGAAGATAGGCTAAAGCTGAATTCTTACTAAACGTAGAATTTTAATGTGAAATTGTGAAGCTAGAATTTTGAATCTGTGATTGAAAGGAATTTGACTGTCCTCTTGATAAAGAAGAGGGACTGGTGTCCACTTTGATAATCCAGTAGCAAGACGAAATACAGAAATATATTTAATTCACAGAAGAAGAAAATTTGGGCTTATGGAGAATAATTTGCCGTTGTCAGAAGTTATTATTCCATTTTCAGAAAGAAAACAAGGAATCATTCCGATTAAAATCCAAACACTATATTTTCCTCGCGTCTTGCATCATCTGAGCGTACTCTCCTCAGACAGGAAATTCATCAGACATCGGTCCTCGCCTGGCGCCTCCATTGCTTACGATAGCGCAAAAGTGAACTGCCACAAGGAGGTGATATCTTTCACCACAGAGTATCCCCACTCCCAATGGGTTGGCAAACGTTATTACGTTATTAAAATATACTAAACTATGGCACAACAAAAATATGATGACGTACAATATATGCAAAACTGAATGATGTTATTAATATTAACACAATTTGCCTAATTAATTATAATTAAAAGTTGCATTCATACACAAAATTTAAATAAACACTCATAATAGAACAGGAAATTCAAAGTTTTGCCAAAATACATATACAGATAAAATTATATTTTGAATAAAAAACAATTATATTATAAATTGTTCTGTAACTTTCGGAACTCTGGCACGCCGTCCAGATTAAATTGCAGGAAAAGTTATACAAATTTGTTTATCTGGATGTCCCTTTTATTCTGCTCTGGTTTCGGCACTTGAGGAACGGAAGGAACATCATTATCGTCATCCAAACAAAAGGCTGGTTTAACTTGATTTATTGGCACATATTTCTTTTTTCCATTCACAAGAATTGTAAAAACATTGTCGCTTCGCCTGAGGACTACATGAATACCGGTGTAAGGTTGGGAGTGTGGTGGTTGTAGGATATTAACTCTCAGAAACAGGTGACATGTGAACAGGTTTTCAGTGCAGTTGGAACAAATATAGAATTTCCTCCATGACCAGAAGTTGACACCTTATTTTTTCCTGTAGCATAATAGAAATAATGTATGTTGGAATAATGTTGTAGAAATAATGTTGTAGAAATAATGTATGTTGGATTACATGTAGAAATCTTGTCGGATGAGAAAAGATCATATGGTAGTCGAAGAGTTGTTCCATATACAAATTCTGCGTATGTAGCCAATATGTCAATCTTAAGCATTGAACGTATGTCAAGAAGAAAATTGGTATAATATCATCCCACCTAGATGTCTCATGAGTAATTGCTCTCTTGAGTTGACGATGCATTATTTCGATAAGTTCATTGACCTTTGGATGATGGGGACAGTACTGAATCCGGTTGGTTCCAAGGAGATTATTAAATTCTTTGAAAAGATTTGATTCAAATTTTCTACCTTGGTATGTTATGATTGCAGGAAAACCAAAACGAGACATCCAGCCAGATAAAAAAATATCGACAAATTGTTTCAACAGTTGTGCCCGCTGTAGGGATTACTTCCATCCATTTTAAAATCGGTCAATTTTTGCGAAACAATAATTTTTACCATTCTACGAAAGAAAAAGACCTATGAAATCGATATGTGTATGCGAAAATCTGGCATCAGGTTAGGCAAACGTACCTAGTTGTGATTTTGTATGCCGATGAATGTTTGATATTTGGCAGGGTTGACAAGATATCTCCCACATCTTCATATCCCTCTTGATATTAGGCCACACAAAAGGTTGAGTAATCAATATTTTAGGAAGAAATGCCAGGATGGGAGAAACTATGCAGATATTTGAAAACTTGTCTGCGGTAATCTTTAGGGATGAAAGGACGCGGAGCATTTTTGAGGCATCGCATGAAAACGTGTTCTCTTCTACAGGAAAATAATGCTATTTCACTATTAAAGATGATGAATTGGATTGAAGAAGTTGAGTTCGTCATATACAAACTAAGCAGATACAACATCCTTGCAGTTGATAGAGCTTTTCTAGGAAATTCAGTCGATTTCGATTCGGGATATGGCGACATCTACCAAATCTTTTACACCCGTGTCTTAGTTGACGAGGGTTGCATTTGTCAGCTTTCTGCTGAAAGGCATAAATAAGAGGTTTTTGATCGATATAAATCACACAATCTCTTCCTCTTAACTTATACTGAAATCGTTTTATCATCTTATAGATAGTTTAGAGTTCTCAATCGTATGTTGACCATTTCTTTTGGCAAGAAGTCAGATTCATTGACAAGAATGTCAACGGCTGCCAGGTATTATCACTATATCGCGTTAGAGCACCCCTATCAGCAAAATTGGAAATATAAAACAAAATACTTAGCGTAGCATTTAGTTTTGAGTAATATAATAAAGTTGCCTTTGCAAAGGCTTCCTTTATCTGTCCAAAAGCTGTGATGGCCTCATTTGTCCATGAAAGAACTTCTGGTTTGGCGTTAACTTTTTTTATTTGAACGTTTTTTATTCTTTATGCAATCGAAGAATTCTACTAAGGGAGGGAGTAAGTATATGGGCGCTGGTTTAAAGAAACGTCTGAAGTAGTTTAACACGTCAAGAAAATGATGCAACTGTGTGATTGTGGATAGTCTTTAAAATAGCATCTACTTTATCTGATAGTTTTATTTCCGACTTACATACTTGAAATCCTAAAAATTCTCATGTGGATACTCTTAACGTACACTTAAAAACAATTATAGGCAATACATACTGCTTACATACTCAAAAAGTAACCGCAGATGCTGTACAAGTTCTTCCTCTGAAGATGTCGCAACCAAAATATCATCGATGGAAGTATACACAAAATTTAAACCTCTCAGAACTTCGTCAACAAAGCATTGAAAAGTAGAGGCGGCGTTGCAAAGGCGGAACTGCATTCTAGTCCTTTCATACAGCTCAAATGAAGTGATTATGGCATGTTTATGGATATCATCTTCGTGAATAGGTATTTGATGATAAGCTTTTATTAAATCAATATGTGAGAAAATTGTTTTGCCATGTAGCTCTGAAGTAAAATCTAAAATGGTAGGAATAGAGTACTTGTCCTTTTAGTTTAGAAATTCAAGGCACGGTAATCAACAACAGGTTTACAAACATTACAATCTTTCTTAAGTATTATTTATAAAGGAGGCACATAGTTTCCTTTAGAAGGTCTAATATGGCCTAAGTCAAGAATACGATGAAATTCTGCTTTTGTTGCTTTTAACATCATGAGCTAATCTTCTAAACCTGGCAAAAAGATGTGGACCAGAAGTTTCGATATAATGTTTTACATTGTGTTGGATTTCTTTAGAAAAGATAGAAGATTTCACAATTTCAGGAAACTCTCTGAAAACATCTTGAAAAGCATCCTTGTCTGAAATAATTTTAATAGAATAAATTTCAGATGGTACAAGCTTGCAGCGAGTATTTAATTTCGTAGCATTATATATTAATTATCTATTTCGAAGATAAGGTGAAGGTTGATCCGTAGAGAACATCACCTCCTTGGTGCACTTTTCAAACTAGCCAACTCCCCATGCTCTTGCGTCTTATCTAATGGAGGAAGATATCCTCTAACGACAACATCGGGTTGCCATATTTGGCGCTAAATATCCTTAGCGAAAAGGGATTGATGCTCTCTCCTGTCGCACCCAGGTGAAATATTTAAAAAATCAGCTTCTATTATAGGCACCAAGACAGATGCAAATAGAAACGGCCATCAAAATACTCGTCTTAAATTCAAATCTAGAGGCAAAAGTCTCTTACCGCCTACATTGATGAGAGATGTGTTCCCGGCCGACAGTTGCTGCTTTGTTTTGCTTGTTTTTGCTGCTTTGCTTTTTTCTCGGCAAATGATGCAGTACGCTAACATCAGATCCTGTGCATGAGGCAACGAGGAGGTAGTCACTTTTATTCCTCTCTCGAGTTTTTTTTAATTGCTTGGAGAAATGCATTTACTTGCTGCTTCTTAGAATTTTCTATGGTACCAACATAAAATTGAGTGTCTAGGATGGAAAGAAGAACAGCTGTATGGACGACAGCGAATTCTGTAATCTTGCTTTTTGAATTTAATATAAAGTTCGTCGATTCTCCTTTTAATTCTTTTGATTTCCGGAAGAATCCAATTTTCGCCGGTTGAAGATATTGCATTAGCTGATAGGGATACATTCGAAAAGTTCAATCGGCAATTTCCGCTGCTTTTTTCACAGTTATTGGTGTAATTGACGTTAAAATAGTTTGAACAGAAGTTGGCAAGTGTGAAGCATAATCCTTAGTAATTTTGAAGGTTTTCTATCTCCTTATTTGTCACCATATAGCAATTTTGTGAGGGCTCACCGGATCTTTGAATAAGATGCATTTTAATTGCAGTATATGAGTCTACTGCATCGGGATTTATGATGACATCCTATAACGGCTTCAGATGGCAAATTCGATACGATGTGGTTAAATTTCGTTGCACTTTCGATCACTGGTTTCAGTACACCAAGCTCAAAAGTTCTTCCACACATAGCAAACCACAGATATTTATCGCTGAAATTGTAGGGAGGAATTCTTACAGTGCCTTCAGCCATGCTGGGAAAAGGAAAGTGGTAGTAGCAAAAGTTTTTTTTAAAAGTTTTATAAAATGGTTATAAAAGTCATTATCTATATAAATAAAAATGAATCGCCAAATGCGTTGCTAAGCGCAAAAATAAAGAACGGCTGGACCGATTCGAACAATTTTTATTAATATTTTCGTTAAGTTATTAGGAAGGTTCCTATGGAGAAAAAAAAAGAAAAAAACTGTAAGGAAAATAGTTTAAACGACACTTTTCTTACTTTCCCGCCAAAAATCTTCATTTCCTTCCCCCAACCAAATGAGTAAGGTAGCAGGTAGTAATAAATTTTGGTTTCTTGAGAAAGAAATACTCGAAGTCAGTTGGTTTTCATTTATATATTCATAGAAAATACGGAGTTTAAAAAAGAAAGAAAAAAATAATTGTCTTTAAGCAGCTTATACTGATTTAACTTATTCTTCCAAATTTATGTGAATATCATTTTGTTAATTTTTATTTGATAGTGTTTCATTTTTTCATGTTTCAATTAATTGTGTTCTGATATAAATTGTTTTATTGTTGTACTTAAAGATAAAAATTCTTATTTTATGTATAAATGCGGCATTAAGAGCTTTTAATTTAACCCAAAGCTAACAACCCAAGCCAGGATTCTTGAAAGGAAACTAAAAAATGCATTTCATCATGATAATAACTTTTGTGTTTCGCATTAAAGCATCCAGAAGCACATCAGTATTTCATCTTTTAACGTTAATGAGATGAAAGGAAATGACTCATAATTATAACTACAAATGTAAGCAAATAATCCTCTTTATACTTGGGGGACAGCGTTAATGGCAGACTCATCGAGGAAACGTCGCGGATGAAGAGTAAAATGCCACGCGCAGAAGTACGTCACGTGAATTGATCTCATTGAAATATTACATTCGAATGTAATTAGTGTTGGAAGGGTTTTGTATCAATAAAAAACTATATATTGTGCAAATCCGGCAAATTAGTTCAAATTTTTCTTAATTTTTAACTAATCTTCGTAGTTCTGATGACTATATTTTTGTATATAATCCAGTAACCTTTGAAAAGGTTTGCTCTGCAAGACGTAAAAAATGTTTTTTTCCGAACTATATTTTGTAATTATTATTCCACCCAGGGTTTTTTTTACAGGGTTGAACAACTGAATTGTTCTTTATCAAAACAAAATAAAACTTTTTGAAGTTTTAGTAAGATTTTACAATTTGTTGATGTAAAGAAAAGGAAAGTGTTTTGACAACATTCTTCCAATGAATCGATTTCCTGCACTCTAGTTTTATATATATATAT
>JAOUZG010013629.1:474430-517126 GCA_026289955.1 Argiope argentata | reverse complement strand
ATATATATATATATATATATATATATATATATATATATATATATATTCTAAAATTTTTTTGAAACATGGCTTAGAAAAATTTTGACATGTCTTAAAAAGTATCTAGTTGAAGCAAAAATGTTTACTTCAATATTTTTTTCTCGCCCTTCTGTTTGATTACCCAGAAATCGCAGTTTCACCTCGTTCATTTTTAATAAAAATGTACATTAGAATTAATTAAATTAATAGTACTAGTTTAAATAAGGCTTATTTTAAGAAAGTAGCATTTTTTGTAAGAAAGAACACTTTTTTAAAAAATCATGTTACCGGAGAATTGTTGACTTGTGAGTGAATTACCCAACGAAAGAAAAAATGGATCCCATACATCCTGCAAACAAATTTGAAATAAATCATGAAAGGAACATTTCGAAATTTGATAAAAAGTTCATTTTGATTATAATGCATTTGAGTATATAGTCCTTGTAAAACAAGTAGATAAAACCCAGTTCCTCATTTGTTCCTGTAAAAAAAAAAGCATTTAGATCGTCCCTCGTTCTGGTACGCAATATTTCCCTCAATTAATTAAAATATTAAAAAAAAAACGATTTCGCTAATCATATTGCAATTTATATCGAACAAATGATTTTAATATTTCGGATTCTTTTCAAGATTTTATAATTTAGAAATTTCTTGAATATCATTACTTTTGAAATTATTTATTTTGAGTTTTTCCATTTTTGCTTGGTTTACTCTTCTTTTTTTCATTTGGTTTCTTTCTTTCTTTTTTCTGAGTAAAAGGAGAAAAAAAAAATTCTAAACAAGTCTGAAATGGGGGAAAAAAAAAAAAAAAAAAAAAAAAAAAAAAAACCCCCCCTTTAACCATTACGAAAAAAGTTTTTAGCCCCCCCCCCCCCCCATGTATCTCAAATATCAGGAAGCGAACGCCTGTCATAGAGCTGATATACTAATATACCAGCCCTATGACGCCTGTGCGGAAATTCATCACTGGTTTTATAATAACGGTATGAAACCGGAAATTTCATTTTAGTTGATTTGCTTTATCAATTATTCTAGCTCAAAAAAAATCTCCTTTTTATATTGCCTTAGAATATGAATTTAGATTATAAAATTCCACAACAAGCAAATTAGTTTAAAAATTCATTCGGTCAAATTTTTTTCTGTATTTATGCCAATATTTTTAAATATTATAGTGGTGTATCGTGGTTTAGTAACGAACTTAAAATAAATTACTTTAAATAGATTTTAAAAAAATTAAATACATTATTTTTAATGTTCACAAACATTTATTACTACAGACACACATAGAAAATTAGTTTAAAGAACAGTATGGTGCAGGGTTTCTGTCTGAAAACAGTCGGTATCAACGCAAAGGTTGCATCTTGGGGATAAGATCAACCTCAGGGTGCAGGCCTGGCGTTCAACTGATTGTCTTTTGCAAAAAAACCACAAGGGGCGCTCTCTGCTCAAGGGGAAAAAGAGGCGCTACAATATATGGATAATGCTCAAGCAAATAAACTGATAGAATCTAAACAGGATTGCCACTCAAATTTGGAGGGGGGGGGTGATCTCTGTTTCACATCCGGGAGCAC
Source organism: Argiope argentata (assembly GCA_026289955.1). Taxonomy (NCBI): domain Eukaryota; kingdom Metazoa; phylum Arthropoda; class Arachnida; order Araneae; family Araneidae; genus Argiope; species Argiope argentata. Next base: position 515,537 of record JAOUZG010013629.1, on the reverse strand, counting down.
TCGCGCATAGGTTGCAATGAAGTAGGGTTTTGAGGAATGGAAAAAGCAAGGAGAGGAAGTAACAATTTATCATTATTCAAAATAATAACATATTGAAAGGTTTATATTTATATATAGAAAAAAAAAGTTTATCTTTATTCGTCTAAATTTAAATAAATTTAGCGAAACAAAATTTATTCATTAAAGGGGGAATGTATTACCTCTCCTGCTATTTAATTGTAAGTCACACAAATTTAAGGACTCTAATGAAATAAAATTCGAAATATTTTTATCATGATGTAAATCCTTCAATGATTTCTTAAAAAAAAAAAAAACATTTTAAAGAAAGATTACTTTTTTCTTTATTTATTCATTTTTCCCAATTCAAGTATTTAGGTAATAATTTCCAAAAAATTTCAGCCATCAGTTTTGTAGACGATAAATAACTCGGTAATAAATAAAAGTGCGACATTTTTGTACGGTTTTGAAAAATCTATTTCACTTTCAGTGAATATTTGAGAAAATATTTCCGATACACCAATGAATACATTACTGGAAGAATATGATGTAACACGTTTTAATGACCATAAAAATTCAACTTTAAAATGTTTACTCTTGACCTAAAAAATTCGAAACTGGTTTATTTTCGTAGGTTAAATTTGACGTGCCATATTTTCTTTTATTTCTTTTAGATACCAAGTCCAATACCAATGATGATTTTTTTTGAATTGGCATCCAGTCTTGTATGTTTTCCACTTTTGGCATTTGAAAACCTTAGTTTGGCACCACTTCTTTTTTTTTTTCTATAATAATTAGACATATCATCTTACAAAGCGAGAAGCACATAACAAATGAATTTTGGGAAACTTCTCGAACGCATTCAGCATTGATTTTTTTTATCCGTCCAATTCGCGTTAAGCTATTTGTTGTTATTTTTATAATTCTACAATACACTTTGAAGAAGCTCACGTTTTAATTAACAAACCACCTTAAAGTTGATATGTTGTGAACTGTCGAAATACCGCGGCCCGACCACCTTGGGCAAAATAATCGATGTGGTGACCAGTCCATAGGATGCCGCATTTTGTGATCGACCGACCCAGAATGCGATGCGATGAAGAACTGAGACAGTAGGCTAGAAACGGTCTTCAAGCTTATGATTTGCCTTACTTTTGGCGATGTATCCGACAGGGTGCATTCCGCCGACTATGAATTGAAGGCGATGGAAGCGAGCGGACCTCCGATTCATATGCGTTCGGCACGCAAGGGGAGAACGCGTTTCGCAACATAACCGAGAAGCGAATGGATCACATTTGGCTAAAAAAATATTTGATCGGTCGGCTAAGAACTCAATGCGATGGAGGTTAAGTCTGCAGATTTTCAGATAAGTGATTTAAATGGCGTTCCTTTGGCTTATAATCTACTCTATTTGGCAGAATAATCAATAGGCTGGTGAATGAATAAAACGTAGCACTTTTTTAGACTAATCATTGTTTTTCAGCTAAGATGCTAACGTAGGTTATGAGATCCCCCCCATTTAGTATTTCGATTACCTGGAGTGAAATTATATATATATATATATATATATATATATATATATATATATATATATATATATAGCCTTTTATTCATTTTAGTTAATGAATTAATAAATTCATTTTATTTATTTAATTGTTATAATTCCCTGATTAAAATCTAATTAATGGTTATACTAAATTTCAAAAAACACCATTATCTCTTAATTCTTTTGGGCAATATGCACACTAAGAAGGTTTAATTTGCCCCGAAATTAATAAATCCTTGGAATAAGTAAAGTACATAACTGTAAAATAAGTTTATTTAACAGTAAAATATTTATTTTTTGCAATCAGATTTAAAAGCTGCAATTATTACACTAAAAAAATATAACCGAAGGCATTTGATGAACAGAAACAAATATACGTAGTATGGTAGTTTTTTAGCTACATTAAAAGAGATTCTCCAAGCATGCACTAAATTTGTTAACTACTTACATTCTTCAAATTCTGCATTCAGTATTATAAATATGTAATTGGGGAACATTATTTTTTATTTCTATAATGTTTCACGATAAAATCTTTATGATTTCAGGTGCCTATGTGCTTTTAATAGACTTTGGATTATAATGTTTTGATAAAATGAATATTAAAATAATAATTCATAGAATATTTCTATAAGACAAATTAACCCCTTGACGAACTGACTCAAGTTCCTAAATAGATGCCGCATCTTATCAAGGATTAGGGAAAATAATTATCATTTTGATCCCAAGAAAAATATATGGGCATTTGAGGTAATGATGCATTTAAGTGATTTTTGCATTTGAAATCATTTAATACTTTCATTTAATTGCAGATTAAAAATTTATTAACTCGACATGCGATTCAGACTCCCATTGTAAACAAAAGGATCAAAAAAACAATGTATGCAGCTGAAAGAATAAAATTCTTTTTTTGGTAGGAATACCACTTAGCAATAGTTACAAGGAAAAAAAGTATTTAATTACAAGAACACGTGTCTAAAAATGAAGAGAGGAGGAATTCAGATTCAGGATCCCATTGTTTTCCAATAAGATGCATAGAGTTTCGAAGTCTGCACACACATTTCAAAGGGGATGCATGGGAAATCTAAAGCATAAGTCATCCATTTTTCATATTTTACAAGAAATAGTAAGTTTGTACATATATTTACAAAAATTTTCCTCGAACTTTCATAAGAAACAGCAATAACCTTATATCTTTCTCACATTCTATATTGTTCGTCCCCGAACTTCGGTCAATTTTTGTTGTACACGCCCTCTTATTCGCCTCGGATTCAAAATACATCTGACTTCCTGCTTATTGTTTCAATTCCTATAAGAATTATGTCATGTGGGGGATTACACTAAAAAAAAATCAAAATTTTGGCGAAAACAAAGAGTATTTTTAAATTTAGTTTCTGAATTCATTCAACAAGTTAGTTTCTATCTATATACTGCAATCCAAACTGAAATATAACAATCTTTTTTTCTTCCAATAACAAGTAATCTAAGAGCAAGTAAATTTCAAAAGTCCTATAAGAAAAAATAAATTCAAATACTGTCCATCTTCTAATAGTAAATAATAATTATATATATATATATATATATATATATATATATATATATATATCTTCGTAAATTTTTTAACAATGGAAAAAAATGTCAAGGTCTGAATTTAAAAAAAAAGGAAGCAAAGCACCCAATTCCTTTACTTAAATATAAAAATTATTACGAGTTATTTCGTAGCCAAATCAGAGAAATTGTGCTTGCCGCAATCTCGGATTGATTCCATTAACAGATAACAAATATTTGAAGACATCATCACGGAATCCAGCTTTCATGACATTCTCAAATATATTTCTCTCAGATTTCACTTCATTGTTAGTGTGATAGTATTAGATATGACTCTTCCATCTCTTCACAATGCTCCACCAATTTTCGATGGAATCTACATTTGGACAATCCCTTTTCTTGAAAAAATTCTTTACCAGTATGGAACAAGATCTTATTGAAACTGTAGCACCACCAACGAATATTCGCATTATAGGCGCCATTTTTCCTCCTATTATTGCAACGCTTTAAAAAAAAAAAAGATTTTACCATCTCTTTAACCGGTACCAAGCTGCCAGGTACTCCAAATGTGAAATAAACCCAAAACATCTGTTTCCGAGGGCGCTTAAAACGTTGTTCCTTAATGGGATTGTAAATATTACTAATTCGAGACTACAATGCTGAAGATTCAATTTTCTGGTTACATTTTTAAAAACTTTATTTGATTTCAGCAAAAAAAGTTTTTGTATTTATTGAAGTTTCCATTTCAAATTTTGATAATATGAGAAACTGATGGAAAATTAGATAGACATAATATAATTTATGGAATAGCGTAACCCTAATGTAATGGTGGGAGCTACATAACTAACAAAATTTTGGAAACATTTTGCTGAAGAAGCTATTTAGAGACTAGACTACATAAATATTTTAGCAAACATATCTTCCTACGAACCAGTTGGTCGCCAATAGCGACTATTTACATTCATACATATATTTTGAAACAGAAAATGATAAAATCTAGTTTGATGCTTTACTATTAATGATTTTTCTTAATGAACGTTTTCTAATTTTCTGTGATATTAATTTGAATTTCATCACGGTAAACAAACATCTTTGAAATCTTCTCATGCATCGAAATATCAGATAAATGTCAAAAACTTCAATGCCTTCAAGTTTGCCAGGTTGACTTCAGAAAAAATAAATTATGTTCTTTTTCTGAATAAAGCTAAAAATAGTACATATAAATGTGGTATTAAACCAAAAAGTTGCATTTAAATTATTAGCTTTAAAGTTAAATTCTATGTGTTATGAATTTTGTGTAAATTAAAAGTAAATATGAGTTTTTATGTAAATATTTGTAAATGGTTTAATTGCATAAAATCAATAATAATGGAATCGTATGTCAGCGATAAAAGAGCGTTCTATGTAAATTTACAACAAAAGCAATGTTTAGAATTAGAAGACATAATACACATATGTATCACATTTACATGACGCTTATTATATGAAAGTAAGGCTTTTCTTAGTACGTTTGAGTATCTATTTTGATACTTTTCTTAGTAACTTTGAGTACTTTTCTTAGTAACTTTGAGTATCTACTTGTTTACTAGTATAATCGTTTAGAACTTTTAAAGTTCGCTTTATATATACCGAATTTTCTTATCATCATGTGAGGAACATTAATTAGCAAATCTTGAGTGTACAATTGTTTGTGATTTATATGCACCCATAAAATCTCTTCCCACCCCATCATCAATAGGTGTATATGAAGAAACAATATCTCTATCCCTTTCACTAATATTACAGGATTAAATTCTGAGACAATTTTATTGGCCAAATTCTAAAGGGAGCAAATATGTTGATGCCTCACATCCCAATGGTACTAACTGACGTACCAATTAAATTTAAATGACTGCAATTTCCAGGAGGCTCCGCTTTCGATATGACCATAAATAAATCCAAAGGTCAATTGTTGAGTTTTTGCTGCAATAATTTTGAAACCCATGCTTCTCTCATGGACATTCATATGTTGCCTACTGCCACGTTGGAAAAGTTTCAGCTGTATTTGTTTACACGCTAAGTCATCAAACAAAAGATTTTGTGTACCATTAAGCATTACAGTGAAAATATAATAACATTATTACTTAAGTCTTTCAATGTACGAAAAAGAAAACTTATTTTTGTAAGTAATCAATGTTTATTATTAAGGCATAACTCAATAAATACAGTGATTGCCTTGAAACATGCCCCCTTTTATTTATTTTTTCTATTGGATGACGAAAAGCCATTTTTTTCAGACAGTAAGAAGCCTGTGGGGGCAGCTAGTGTATATATATATATATATATGCCCTTTTCACAAGCTTGAAATGCAGCCTTTATTTACATTTCTCTGCATTTCAGAAGAAAATTCATTGGAAATTAAAAATTAAACCTTGATGGTGAAAACTTTAAAAGACTGGGAATGGAAATTTTGATCTATATGGGAGTTTAGAATGTTTTCTCAGAGGGGAAAGAATAACTAAAAATAAGTTTTAAAAATTCTGAATTTGTGTGAAAAAAATGTACTTTAAAAATTAATGACAAATCAAATTAGACATATGTTCCACTTTTGTTTTAACATGTATTATTATTCAATTAATAAAAACAGAAATTAAACCATCAAATACATTTTTTACTAGAATACATTACTTTATACAGTTTGTAAATTACGAATAGTTATGACATTCAGAAGATCTCCACGGCAATTTACAGAACAAAAATTTTACAGAAATAATATAAATTTCTACAGCTACAGATGCCCATTAAACATGAAGAAAAAAAATGAAATTTTCAACAGAATATTTTTTTTAAATGATAGTGTGAATATCCAAGATATAGAAAATCAATTAACAAACAGAGTGATATTTATGCAACCGAAATACAAATGGATGTTAATATCCTACAAAGTACACAGAGTTGTTCTAAACTATGACTATTTGTAAGACATATTGTAAGGAAATATTTTAGATAAAATGGATGTAAAAATAAAATAGCAAAATTAATTTTTAAACAATTAATATAAATACAATTACAACATAAAGGGTTAACAGCTCAGAATAAAACAAACATGATTTAAAATACTATACAAAAAATAAATTTATTCAAATACATAAAATGAAACTATTTGAACTATAATAGTGGTAACAAACAAAACAAGATTTAGTGCAAGTGAGAAAGGCATGTTCATTGTTTTCTTAACCTTATAATTTTAATGAGGTATACATGGAATTATTTACTATGGCAGGTGATACTTTAAAAATAATTTATTCTATACAACAAAGAATACATGATGGCAAAATTTCTATTGTCGAAAACCAAATTGGTTTGAAACCACAATCATATATGCTAACTACATATAAAAGAAGGATGATGTGCTCACAACACAAAGTTAAAATGCAACCTGCTGTTTGATGTGGATGTGTTAAATTTAATCACACTCCAAACCACATATTATAAAATATTATACGTGGACCAGCTTAAGTAAAAATAGGATTAAAAGCATGACAATGGCAAGAAATTATTTAGCAACTAATTAAAGTTTACTAAAATAATTTTAAACATTGTGGTCCAACAGCATTTTCATATATTTCAGAGGATGATATGCTGGACAACACAATTAAAATTTACGAGTTACACCTACTAACATTTTAATAATTTATAATCATTGAAAAAAAGATTTAGAATACAGTTTTCTGTCCATAAGTGCTTTTTACTGCAAGCAAATATCAACAATTAAATAACGGTGGAATTCAAATCAAAATACCTTCTCAAGTCTCATACCTCTATCAACTTAAAAATCACCATATGCACTCTTTCAGATGAAGAAAGATCATCAATTCAAAATGTCTGCTTACATATCCAATGGCATTTATGAGAATACATTTTCTCCAAATTAATTCTTACAACATGTAAAAGGAAAAAAAAAAAAATTGGCAATAAAGTCATTTGATGGGTACTCCTTTCAACTTCAATGATTATACACTGTAAAATTTTAATAAAATTTATGAACAATAAACAAGAAAATAAATAACTTATTTCTTTACATTACTGTACACCCAGAAAGCTGTGAGGATCGTGCGAATGCATTTAAGCAAGTAACTACCGAAGAGAAGCACTGAGGGCCACTTCATACTTCTGTCTGATCACTGAACTCCAGGAGCGTGATCGGCTACGTGAGCTGCTGGGTGAGAGAGCGCGGTTTATAGAGGAAGATCGAGACAAAGCAGGTGAAGATCGATATGACCAGGAGCTGGTACTGCTAGGTGTGGAGGGAGAAGGACGACGATATGGAACTGGTCGTTTACGTGCACTGAAAATCAAGACTTGTATTAAAGAGTTTCTAATGGATCACATCTTTTATTAGGGCTGTACATAAACCTTTGCTAGAAAGTTGAGTGATTTAAATATTCAAGGTTCAGAGATATAGCTTATATATATAATTAATAAATTTATTTTTCAAAATCTACAATCAATCACTTATGTTTCGGAGTTTGCATACCAACTTTCATTGGAAATGAGAAAATATACTACATATACATATGCCATCCCTGTCTTTTACATCGTAAAAATAAAAGCTACCTTCTTATTTGTATGACACACCAAATAAGGACTACAAAAAAAATCTTAAATCTTTGTAATTTTAGGTAAAAATCCAAATTTTAAATAAAGCCTCCAATGATTTGCCAAAAAGCAATACACTCTGAATGAAACTGACATGAATAAAAATAAGTTATCCTTCGGTTGAACATGAGAAACTTAAATTTTATTTATTATTTCATAATTCTCTTAAATTCAAACCTATTGTTTATTATGTTTCAACTATATACATTATTTTATGTCACTCAACAATATTTTTTTTATTTGTTATAATATTCTGTATTTAATATAAATTGTTTTGCTGTGTTTCATACTTAATTTATTATCATGGCTTTTTTTTCTTCACACCCACACCAATTACACACTTTCTTAAAAGTGTAAAGTGTTTTGTTCAAATAAGTAATTTTTAAATGCTTTCTTGAAAAGTATTTGAGAAAATGTGCAACTATTCTGATTTCATATGACAAAATGAAGATTTTCCCTCAAAGTAGATAAGTGCAGACTACCTTGTAAAAAGGATATGAATCAGTACCAACTATAAATTAAAAAAAAAATAGCAACTATGCATAAAACTTAGTTATGAAAGATTCATGTAAGTGTATGCTTAAACCTATTATTTTAAGAAAGTTACCAAATAAAAAGGAGATAAAAAAAAAAAGCTAAATACGATTAAAACTACATTTGGAAATTGTTTTACAAATGGAAATAAAAATGATGAAATAGATATTCTGGGCACTTGAAAACAATGTCAAAGAAACACTTGTTGATCTAACAAGCTTTTATTCTTTGTCCACTGATCTGAAGATAAAATCCCGATTCCTCTCAAGAATTCAATATTAAAACTATGAATTCACAACATCTGTGTAAACTTCTTTTTAAGCAGTTAGAATAAAAAATGCTGTAAAATGTTTTAAATTATGCTAAAGATAAATGTTTTACATTCACAATAATTATGCTAACACAATAAGTGAAACTATACTTATTTTTAGAGACATATATAAATGTCATTTCAAAATAATTATGAAGAGAAATATTATTACACTAATTCAATTTTAAGATAATTTTTTGAAGATAACCCCCCAAAGTGAGATAAATTTAACCCCCCCTTTTTAAAACACTTAAACTTTTAGTAATGGACTTAGTTATTCAGAATCATGATCTTATTACAAAAATAACATTTGCAGACATAACAAACCTATGTTGGAAGCAAACTCCATGAGACGAATGCCACACAAAAAGTTATGTAATTGGGTATAAATTGAAAGAATAGGCATTTTTTTTAAAAAAAGGAAAGAAAAAAAAATTTAAAGACAATTTTAAGAAGTTTGATTTTAGGTTAATTATTACATACCTTGACAATATTATAAAGTTAAAAAAAAGTTTCTTATTCTGCTAAATAAAGAAATAATACAAAAAATTACAATAAAAAATAAGTGGCTATTTTAGAGTTTTGTTTTTAAAGGTTAATAATTGATACTCATTACATTTCTTACATTTATTTTAAATGATATTTAACAACCATTTAAATAAGTTTAATTGAATAAGTTAGTAATCTAACACACACAAAAATCTAATGAAAACAAATAATAAAAACATGCAGGTTTATACAAATTATATTTAACAAAAACAGGAAAAAGTAAAACATCCACCTGGTTTGTCCTCCAAAAATGAACATGCATGAAAATAATAAAGGAGTTTTCAATTATTAAAATAAAAAAAAGTAATATAAGGTTGTTTTTTTTTCATTCAAATAAAGAAAATTTTAAATCAAAACCTAACAAAAAGCATAAAATAATGGTTTTATTAAAACTGAATAAACAAATAAATGCAATGATAACTCAGACGTGTAAGCTTGATTACAATGATAGCGCAAGTCCATGAAATGTCACACAGGGAAATATATATATCAATTTTTGAAGACAAATTTCAATGGACTTGCAAATTATAATAATTTAACAATTTGCACTTTATAATTCTACAGTAACTAGACAATTATATTATATATTATAAATATATATATATACTAGCATTCCCGTACCCGGCATTGCTCGCGTAATAGAATTAGAAATATAATTACCTATATAATATTACAATATAATTACACCTATAATAATTACTTATTACCTATAATTTTTTCTAATTTTGGGAGGGTCCTGGGCCTCTTGGACTCCTTATATATATATAAACCGATTCTAAACTGTCCTTAACAATCCTTTTAAAGCTTTGATTTTCTTTGCAAACGCAGACCATCCACATTTTATTATTATACCTACGTTTAAGCAAGAACTTCTTTGAGGTGCTAAAATAATTAAGCCGCTTGATGCACCGACTCTGGAGCAAGCTACATAAAACTGGCCGTGTGAAAAACAGTCTTCTCTTAAATCGATCCCTGCTACTTTTAATGTTTGCCCTTGTGACTTATTAATGGTTATTGCAAAGCAAACTTTTACAGGAAACTGCACTCTTCTAAATTCAAAAGGATAGTCCGATGGAATTAGTGGAATGCGAGGTATTAAAACCAACTCTCCTCGAGCACATCCAGTAATTATCGTAGCTTCAATTACATATTTATTAAGTTTAGTCACTTGTAGTCTGGTGCCATTGCATAACTTTGGTGGACAAAGGTTTCTTAGTAGCATTACCAGTGTCCCAACTTTCAGGTGAAGTATGTGAGATGGAAAACCTGGAGGGTCTAAGGTGTGAAGAAACTCCTCTGGATACTGCACTGCATCATCACGATTTCTTGTTGTATCAAAAGATTTGTAGTAAATATCCTCTCCACTAAACGACTTTAATAAGATGCTGTTGACTTCTGCGGCTGTATCATTTTTTGGAGATAAGTTGGCACGCTCGCACAACCATTCAATCAGCTTATTTTTTATATCAACAATATCAGGATAAATCTTATCTTATTAAGCATACAATAATTTATTTCTCATGTAAATTTTATGTAGTGTTTCATGAAATAATCAAAAATCCTCTAAAACACAATCATATTATCTGCGTTTTCAATCTATGTTATTTCGATCGACTGAAAGAAATATGCTCTGCGAAATCGAACGACTGCAATAAGCAACAGCTGTCACTCACAACATGATATCCGCTAATCAACCTACCCCCGCGGTGCTGAACTAATCGCAAAAGAGAAAAGCAATCCTTTTGTCCAAATCCTGCCACTTTTAAGAACAAACCTGTTATTCAGACGCGCCGCTTTCGGTTAGTTTAGCAATCTGAAGGTCGCCGACAGGAGTTTTAATAAGCAAAGTTATTTGGTAGCATGGCAATCATTGCACAGTGTAAAAAAATATCGATATTATTATTAAGAAAAGCATTTTAAGCAAACACAACAAATCTCTAAACCATATAATACTGCCTTTTCACTCGCGGTTTTGGACCAACCAACCAACCTCTCAAAATCGTTTTTCTATTGCAGTCTTTGCAAAATCAGAAATTGTTTCATAAGAAGCGTAATTTTTGCTGGATTGTTTTCGAAATTGATCAGGGTATGCCAAAACAATGCAAAATTTTATATAAAAAAATTTTTAGTCTCATTTTTATTTATCAATGGATTAGATTTGTAATGTTAAAGATGAAAACCGAATAAACGACAAAACAATTTTAAATGCGCAATTTTCTATCAGATTTTTACAATCTTTCACAAGATTTTGAAAAATTTATCGAATTTTATGTAAAAAAATTGTATTAAGTTATCTTGAAAAGTTTCGGCGTAATTAAATATTAAAGCGAAATTTCGCCTCTTCGTTAAAAAATTCACCAATAATTTAGTTTTAAAAATTCGATTTTTTAAATTGTATTGTAGAATACTACAGAGTAGTCTTTCAGGAAATATATTTCCTGTATTTTTACAGCTAAGCGTCTATTTTACAGGGCCGTTCAAGAAATAGACCCGCCAAAATTGACCTTTTTTTTTTTTAAAAAAAAAATCGATATTTAATTTTTGCGTCGATATTTCGTAGAATAAATTATACCACCGTGTTCTACGATAAAAAGTCCATCCGATTCCACTGCGATATTGAGTATAAGTTGAACGGACGCGTAACGATGGCAATTTTAAAAACGCGGTTTTACGGGATGAAACAGTACGGAGAAGACATTACGGGTTTTAATTTCACAGAAATTAAGGGGTTTTAATTAATTTCTCCCGAACTAATTGATATTTCGAAAAATAATTTCTTAGTGGGTACTTTCGTAATCATGTGGACCTGCCTGCCAAATTTCAAGTCTGAGGCTTCAGCAGTATTGGCTGTGCGTTGATATATATATATAATCTCAGGACAAAGATATATATATATATATATATATATATATATATATATATATATATATATCTTTATATATATATATATATATATATATATAATGTTCCAAAAAGGTTGAAATGATGTTTAATTTTTAAATTTTTAGAGATAAGTTTGTCATTTAAATAGCAAAGTAGTTTGAAATAAGGAGCAGAATAAGACATTTTCACGCTAATTTTTTAAAGAATTACACTTTATAAAGTTGGGTGTGATCCCTATAAATTAATTTAATTTATCAGAAAGTTTTAAAATTTTTATGCAATAACACCATTACAAAAAAACCCCACATACTCACATCTTTAAAATTGGGTGAGTTATGTTGTACTTATAACTGAATAGTGACCATATAACAAAGAAAAAATAAAATTTAATTTATTATAAAAGGATAAAATAAATGATAATATTTGCATTAAAACCCTTCTTGCCTGTACATTGTAGAATTATAACACAGTCACATGCTTTTAAGGTTTTTTTTTAGGTATTATACTTGCTATTTTGTTTATAAAAATTAAAATATAGAATAAATACATTTATAGCCAATTTTTTTTATTATTTTTCAAAAGGACATTCAAACAAATTAACTCCTACATGATCTATTTTCTTTTATTCAGGTGTTGTTAAAATAATCTTATTATTTTTAAAAAAAAGACTGCATGGTGAAATGCAGATGATATATATTTTTTCAAATTACTTACTTATTCTCAGAATTATTTTTTTTCAGTATAAATCAACCAAATGTTTTTTATACATATCACAATAAAGATTGGAAATCACTCAGTTTTATATTATCAAATTAAGAAAGTAGCAAAACTAATTCTGTATTATGGTATTTTTTAACAAATAATGAGTTATTTGAATTAACTATGGTTTATTCCATATGCAATAAAAATAATGTAGAAACTTCTAAGGAATTTGGATAATGATATCTGCATTTGCCTGAAATTTTATGCACATTTGTTTACATGGTGATGCAGTGATTAAGAACTGCTTCCATCATTCATCTTTCATTCAATTGTCCAACGGAGAAATCAATTTTTCCCTGTAGATGGAGAAACTGACATTATATCGTTTTTTTCACATTATTCGTTTTTTTCGTTTATTCAATACCGCAGGCTAATATTTGAATAGTAAGCGAATGAAGTTAAGTTAAAGTTTTATTTAAGAGCACGTTCGATATTTTAAAATCTGAATGTTTCCAACATTTTATCTAAAAATTTCCAATATCAATTTCTATATAGTTCTATTTTAACGAAAGAAAGCTTTTAAGTGGCATTCTCAAAGAATGGCAGGAGTCTTTCCCCCTCATATCAAAATTCATTTGGTTTTTAAAGTTACAGTTATGCAGTTCTTCTTAATGATCTTACTTGATGGAAAAGATAAATTTACTTGAATTTGTCTACAAAGGTCACATACAAATTTATAAAGTGTAATTTTTAAAAATACATCAAGACTTTTTTTATTAATATGGTCTAATTTTGAACTATTTTGGAATTTACATTGGCCACTTATATATATATAATAAAATATAAGTATGCATCAATACATTAAAATAAATAAAATCTCCGAAGTTGAATAAAGAAACAATAAAAATGGGACAATGATTATTTCATAAATATTTGAACATTTATAAAGATTTACACCCTAAGATCTCTTGTAATTCTATAAAATTAACATGTTTATAATTTAGTATAAGTATTTAAATATATTTTTGAAATAATCCTGTTCTTGTTTTATTAAGTTAATATTGGCAATATTCATTTCATATAGTTTCCTTCTGAATGGAATTTCAAATTAAAATTATAACATTTGAAATGATCTTAATGGAAAAGTGAATAAGATGGTTTGATTAAAAAAGCTGATTCCTGTTATGTTATAAACACACTCAAATAGCTTTAACCAATATACTATGTTGGTTAAAGCTATTTTAATTGTTTGTATTTTATTTTGTGATGCAACAGCCAGATATGGCCATTCAACATCTCTATATTCATAATTTTTGTACATGAAACACACACACACCAGAAATTAAAAATTTTACATTTACTTAAAGGACAAGATATATAAATAATGAAAGTATATGACAAGATAATTTAATAGAAGGGAGGATTACATTGTCATTTTATATTATATAATTAAATAATACAATTAGGGAATTTTTTGAAATTTTTTCTAATTTTCATTCAATTATGCAAAAACGTGAAAAAATAATAGAAAAATACACTATTATGCATTATTACTAATATAAACACATCAAAGAATTAAAATGCTTATGTTCTGAAAATTAAAATCATTTTCAGTTAATGAATCAACATTAAGGTATATTATAAACCTAGAACTGAAATAAAACATATTTTAGGATGAATACAGAAAGTATGAAAAAAGAAATGAAACTAATGATAGATTAAAAAATGATTAATAATATTTATTTTAAAAACAAAATAATATCACACAGTAAAATATTAAGTTAATGAGGGGTATTTTTTAAGCAATTCAAAATCTTGTGTAAGGGGGAGGGGAAGCATACAAGGAGGGGAGAGGAACCATTTTAAAGTTATCTGAAAAGGTAAAAAAAGTGCAACTTTAATCATATATATTAAAATAAATTCAAGTAATAAATATTCCTTATTCCTCAAACATTTATTTCTATAAATAATACTGAATTCTATGCTGTTTATATATTCCTTTCACAAATGAGGAAATAAATCTGAATAAGTGTTTATTAATTTCATAATCAGCATGCCACTTCTTGAAGAGGTTCTAAACAAATACTTTTAAACAAAATCAGAAGATATTATCATTCATGCTCCTCAATTATCATTAAAACTCCAACAGAATGGAAAGTTTAATCAAGTTTGATGAATATCAGGATTTAAATAGATATTGAATCATAAATAAATGATTCTACTAATAAATATGCATTAAGAAATTGATTTTTTTAAAATTATAAAAAATAAATTTTTTTTATAAATTTAAAAATATATATAAAAGTGAACAATACAAAAAAAATATGATTAAAAGGTTAAAAAAAATGCTGACATACATTCCACTGATAGACAAAGCAAAACCTTGAAATTCATTCACAAAATATATCCAAGACTCATTTTCAATGATAACGAAAATTTAATCAATTCCAATAACTGAGCACTCCAAAGAGTTTTGAAAGGAAATGCCAAGAACTACTAATGGTTAGCACTTTAAGATTTATAATTATATCAAGGATAGGTTTCTTTCCCATTGTCCTTTCCTTTAAATTACCAGGGAAGATGAAAATTAATAATGCATATTGATTTGCTGCATCATCTTACACAGTCATAATATTGATTAATCATTTTTTTCAAAGACTAATAAAAAAAATAAAAAACTGATATAGTCCTATTGAACTGACACATTAACAAAATTTTTATAAAAAGGAAAACTTTTTTTTAATTTTTTTTTAGATAGATTTTTTAAGTTTCAATCAACAATAGGTCTTTTATATGAAAAGCTTAAAAGACAATATCTTTTCTATTATAAAATATAGTTGTAAGAGACAGTAAAATTAATTCCATATCTTTTGGGAAAATATCTGGAAATGCAAGTATAATTAAAAATCACAATTTATTTTGTTAATTAACTGTTTATTAAATAATCTTACATTAAATTTGCAGAAATATCGGACATATAACCTGCAAAACAATTGCAGGAATTTAGAAATTGTGCATGTGAAAAATTGAAATGTGATAAGGTTAAAAAAATATTTATTTCGCCTAAAATTGAAAAAAAAAGCAAGATAAAGAAAAAAAAAAACATTAAATAGAAAATAATAACACAAAGCTAAGTAAATAAAAAATGTAACTACATGCATTGTTTTAGTTGTTGTAGTAACAATGATGATAATAATAATAAAAATAAATAAATCATAAGTGCACAAAAAAAGAAAAGTGTGTATTGTATACCTGTAACTGAGTGCATAGTGCATGAACATACTATGTGGATCAACTGAAACAAAAAGAATAACCAATTAAAAACATCTACAAAAGAAAATATCACAATAAACAAAGGCACTGTGCAATAAAATAAAAAAAAATTGCAAAACCATGAAAAAAATAAAAGTGTAAATAGAGCTAAACTGGGCTTTATATTTTTCAGTGAACACTTTTAAGAAAAACAGAGAGTGGCTAGTTTCAGTTAGTCAATAAGGAATCTTTATGCAAGGTTTTACTATTGAAAATTTGATTCATCATATTAAAAATTGCTTTTTCTCTTGTAAATCTAAGAAACATTCCATACTTCATTTGATTATTATACTAAGTTGAAATTCAAAGAGCAATTTAAAATGTTAAAATAAAAGCCCAATTGAACTAATTGAAAACATATATTAAAAAAAGCACAAAGTGTAACAGCCGCGTTAAAAGAAAGAGCATGCAAAGTGCAGGGGGGGGGGGAAGCAGGTAAGACATCACATGTTGAGATTTTGGTGTTCTGTAGGAAACCTCCACCATGCCTTCACCCTTCCAAGTTTCACAATATTCATTGCAGCACTGCAGAAATTTAGTTGCACTTATTTTTGATGCATATCAGCTAAATATAACGAATGTATTACAATGTTAAAATTTGATACTCCACCGATGCTGATAGAAGTTATTACACGTAAGTATTTCAATCCAAATACTCAATAATTCTTAAAAGTACTATTTTACTGATTACAAAAAGTTAGAAAATTTCTTTCTTCAGCACATTATGCTAAAGAATTAAGATGTGAACAAAATAAAATAAAAGTAAAATATATGCAAATGGAACCAATTTTTTTTAACAAAACATAAGATGTTATACTTATAAATCCCAGTGATTAACCTAAATAATTAGTTATTAAAAAGTCTAACCAGTCCAGAGTTTGATGAACAAGAGAGAAAATGAATTTACAAAATATAAAAATGATATTAGACAGATCAATTTTACCATTTTGCCAAAAAGTAAAGCATTAGAAAGAATATAAAGAAAAAAAAAGTCAAACATTTAAAAAATCTAATTTGTACTTTTAAGAGTATTTTCATAGTTAAACAGTATGCATATGTATAGAATCATCATTGGTTGGAATTATGCTCCAAGAGCAAAAAACAATCTCATAGGGGGGAAAAAAAGGTAAATTTTTATATAAATTTTCCATGAAAATAATAGAAAATGCAACAACAACAACAAAAATTCTTTACAGATGAAAAGAAGAAATAAAAAGACTTATCATAATGATAATAATAAAAGTTCAAAGTTTCAGAGGACCACAGTGCTATTTCAAAAGTCCTAAAAACGAAAATGATATAAAAATGTAGTAAGATTGTGAATAATTTGGAATATTAATGTGATACACAATCTCACAACTTGATATTTTTTTTACTTAAATTAATAATTAATGTTAATCATTTATAAAATCTCTTCCTCTCTTTCACACACACACACACACACACATACATATTTGCCCAAACAACAAGAAGCTGATATATTGTCTTAAATTTCACTGAATAAAATTATGAAAAGATAGCAAATCTGAAAGAATTTGAATAAATCAAGAAATTTGATCAATTTATCTATACAATTATAAATTACAATGGAATTTCAAAACAAGAGATACACAAAATACTGTATTGTTGAAAAGAATGTTATGAGCATATCAAATAATGAACTTTCCAATAGCATATGAAGCTCATATCTACAGTTACAAATTTAAGGCAAATATCTTTTAAATGTAATAACAATATAATTTCATAATAAGTTAAGACTAAATTTCTGCAGTTGAAGGTGGCAAGCCAATGGGCTGAATTCAAAAATACTTTTTAATAAAGGCGGTACACTCGACTCCAAAGACTGCTGCTACTGGTGCTAATGGAAGAATGACGACTGAAAGGTGATCGAGATGGGTAGCTAGAAGACGATCTAGAACTCGATCGAGAGACACGTCTATATCGAGGCATGCTTACAGAGCGAGCCCTAAAGAAGCAGTTTGGTTTGTTAGTTACAACAGAAAATTATTAACTGAATAGTTAGAGATTCAATATGTTAGAAGGAACCTTAGACGGGCAAGAATCCTTTATTTAGAAATACATTAGTTTCTGAAATGAATATGAAGTCAAATGATTAAAATGGTAAGTACTGGTTAAAGGAAGCACAACTTTCCATGATTAAACAGAATTAAATTCTATTAAAAAAAACTCATATTGCAATATTTAGCTTTAGAAATTTTTTGAAAAATAATAATCATTTGGAGTAAAAAATATATTTATTAAGGGAAAAAAAATTCTTAAGAGTATAAGAGAACATTTTTAATAAAACACATTTTCTGTTTGCTTATGCATTTATTCATTTAAATAAGCTAGAAATATAAGAAATTTGCATACAAAAATAGAAATTATAATGTCAAACATATTTAATATATATTTATTATTTAATTAAAATTACTTTGTACAAAACAATTATTATATTTGAATGTAAAAAATCACTTAGTTTTCTTTTCTTTCTTTCTTTTTGTATACTTAAAATTTTGAAACTATTTATTTATATTTTCAAAAAATTTTTTTAAAACGCCTCTAAAAGATATTATACCTAGTAATACGTCTTTTGTCTAAGAAACTCGGAGAACCTCTTCTCCTAGGAATGGAAGGACTACGAGCAATGGATCTTGAGCGAGATCGGGATGAATAGGACCTTGAACGAGATCTGAAATCAAAATGTACATTGAAAATTGGAGACAAAAACACCATTACAAAATAAATAATGAGAACTATAAGTTCTCAAGTGTTTGGAATGAAATTACTAGGGAATATTAAATTGGGTTCAATTTCCTCTTTATGGTCATAACTCCAATTAAAAGTTCCTAGTATATGTTTCTAATAACAGATTAAAATTACTAATGTTTGACATAAATTTTGACTTTTCATCGAACAATTACAGATTATTGACTAATCCTATTTTTCAATTATAAACTATTATGAATTTAAAAATCAACTATTTTGCATAAAATGCATTAGGATTAGTTTGATTTTATTTAATAAATTCATGTCTTCCACTTAAGAGAAAGTCCTGTTCAAAAAATATTCTATGTTTTTGTTTTTTTAAAAATTATTGGCATATACACATATAAAATAATTAGTAAGTTAAACATCAGTAAGTCAGAATATAAAAATATTCACATAAATCAAAACTCTTAGCTTAAGCTATTTAAATATTTAATTTTAATTCCAATTAAAAATGTATTTCAAAATGATAATTTCAATTATGCAGCAGACACTAATAGATTAATTTTTATAATTTATAACTGTCATACATAATTGAGAGAAAAAACCCCGCAACAATGTAAATTTACTGAATGGGGGGTGGGAGGATAAAATCTACCATGTAGTAAAAATTTTACAATTCCGAAAAAAATATTAATTTAAATCCATTTTTTAACTAGACACCTTTTTTTATGTCATTTTTCATGTCTAGTCATTTTCACTTAATAACAATAAAAATGCATTACTTGTAAAGTGATATATATATTAAATGAAAAAGAAACACTATTATGATAGCTCTCTTAATTAACATAAATCACAGACTAAATACAATTCTAAACAGTTTCAAAATAATAAAAATTGATGTGAAATACAAACCTTGAGTAGACTGAGATACTTCTGCTTCTACTTCTACTGTAGCTCTTAGAGTGGGTTCGACTTCTGCTTTTACTTCGACTCTTGCTTCTACTTCTGCTGCGACTTTTACTGTAGCTTAGGCTGCGACTCTTGCTGTAGCTCTTTGTTCTACAGCTATAACTGCGACTTCGGCTGGATCTTTCACTGCCACTTGCACTATGAGCAACACTGGTGCTTCTGCTTCGAGAGCGGCTACCGTCTTTATTCTTAGAATTCTTCTCTTGATCAGTATTTTCACTGGCACTTCTGCTATGAGACAGACTGTGACCCTTTCTCTTGATTTGTCTTTCTTCCGAGCCTTCCAGTTGTTTTGTGCTGCTTCTCTTGTTTAATTTAGAAGTGACTTTAGTTTCTTTTATGATTGGTGAAGAGTTGTCTTCATTTCTAAAAGCCAAAGCACTTTTAGAATCCACATTCTGAGAAACATTGTCTCCGATTGACACTACATTCCAGTTATTTCTCTTAGTGCAAAATGTGTCTTCCTTATCATTGTTATTACAAGTATTCATTGACACAGAAACTTTAGGTATCTCTACACTGTTCCCTCTCTTAATTTTAACTTCTTGGGAGATATTACACTTGGTTGAAAGACTTTTAGATTTATCATTCTTTGGGCTGGAAACTTTATCACTGGACCAATTAGGACTATTTTTATTAGTAGCAATTTTATTCAGGTGTTTTGTAGTGTCCTTGTTCTTCTTCTGTTTCTTTGAATCATTTCGAGATGGTGATCTAGTAGGACTACAAGAATTAGATGATTCTCTATTTCGATGGCTGTTGACAGGGATCTCTTTTGTTGCTGTAACTTGACAGGCTTCAGAAATAATAATCATACCTTCTCTTGATTTAGAGCCAGAAGTTTTAACATCATCTGGAAACGATTCCTTAGAATGGCTTCGATTTCTTTTAGATTTATAATTGGTACTACTAATTTTATGATGAATAGGACTATCACTGCAACTGTCTTGAGCAGCTTCCTTAATTACTTTCTTTGTTTTCTTATTCCGGTTGGCATTTCCATTCTCTGATTTATGGCAATCACTTTGATCAGAATGCATACTTTCACTGAGAGATCTTGGTCTATGATTTGATTTTTGCTTGGATTTTATTTTGGAAGTTCTATGCTGACTGGGGCTTCGAGTGAGGGATTTACTATCATGTTGCTTTCTCCTAGGACTAAGGACTGCTTTCAACAAGCCTTTCGTATTTGTTTTGTGATCTTTACCATTTCTTTTTACTTCAAGCTCAGCAGGAGATTGACTTTTACTCTTAGTATCCCGCCGATTTGAATGCTTTTGAGAATGAGAATCCACAGATGATTTACGTGATCGGTGAAATTTTGATTTGACCTTTTTAGATGGAGAATATGAAGGAGATTTTGTTGCAAATTTTTTCTTATGCACAACTGAATCTTCAACTGGTGAGGTTTCAATTATATGTTTCTTATTCTTATAAACAACTGGTGAATTGGATAGGGATCGTGAAGCAAATTTCTCATGTTTATGGACACTTTCTGATCTAAAATATGAATAAAATTACAGCTTCTTGCCATAAAAATACAATACAATTGAATATGAAATAAATAAGAAAAAAAAAAATCTAACCAAACTTAAATTTATGCTCTGTATATTTATTAAACAACAAATATCTGTATTAAGATTTAAAAAATTAAGCACAATATTATTTCAAACGCATATGACCTCCAATTTTTTTTAAAAAAATTATTCACATAGTATATGCATTGTTTCTTTGCTCATTAATCATCAAAAGATAACTATCACTAAATTGCATAGCATAAATCTCACCTTCCACTTCTCTCAGAATCTTCAGCTTCACCAGTCAAGGACCTGTATAAATGCTTAGAATATCCATTGTGTTGTTTGGAAGACTCTGCATCTTTCTTGTGCTTCTTCTTACTTTTGCTTATCTTTTCCTGATATTTCTTATCCACAGTATCTTTGGATCTTTCCTTCTGTTTTTTCTGATTATCATCACTAAATAAAATTAAAACAAGAAAACTGAAAATATTTATTGAAATTTTTAAATTTCTACAGGATTTTTAGAACTTTTTTTTATTGATTTTCCATTTTACTCTCAAAATTTTTTTTATCATAACACCAAAAATATAAATTATTAAATAAATCAAATATTAGTTATTGACAACCTGGGGAAAAATGGCCACAAAAGAAATAATTCTAACCTAACATTTTTTTCATATAATTACAATTTGGTTATGTTTTTACAGTTTATAGAAATTGCTTGATAGTTGAATATTGTGATGACTTAATCTCTGAAATTTGAATAAAATCTAAATCATAATATTAGCAATAATTATTAAAGAACTGCAATATAGTAAAAGAAGAAAGCATTAAAACTCAAAAAATGATGTTCAAATAGCAAATGCTATATTAATAAAAGGAAGGACTCATGTGTACATCCTGGACAACCATGCAATTTTGTGCCTAGTTGTCATAAAGACTAAAATGTTAAGTTTCATTATTATTTTTTTATTAAATACATTCTTTGAAAATTTGTAGCAAAGATTTTCTTACTGAATACTTTCTACTAAAATATATTTAGACATAAAAAATCTTTGTGTCATACACAGTTTATTTCACAGAAAATAATTTTTTATCTAATATCTTGAGTTTTGAGCGGGATTTTTTTGAATGAATTTCCCCAAAGCATGCAAGGATTTTTTAAAAGATACATACTGTGACATACAAAACTTATTTCAATTAAAATCTTAATAACATAACAAAATTACCTATTTTACTTTTCATATAAAAAATGTTACTATAATAAGAAGAAATATGAAAATTATGCATTAGAGGCAACAATACATTTGTTTAGAAGAGAATACATAGTAATCCTTAGTAAAACAATTTCATGATTTATAAAAAAATAAAGTTAACCATATATATTCATCTATTTCATAAATTATCTAAAATTCAATCACAAAAACTTAATACCAACAGTCAATTTTTTTTAAAAAATATCTATCTATATAATAAATCAAAGTTGGGAGTAAAATATAAAATACCTTTCATCATTAAAAAATTTGCTTTTGTGATGTGATTTATGTTGCCTTCCACCAGATCTTGACCTATTTTTTGAATGTTTATTTGATGAGACTTGAAAATCCTTTTCCGATTGCTTAGATGATCTATGAGAATCTCCTTTGCTTTGAATTTTTACTTCATCCCTTAATATATGTTAAGAAGGATACAGTGAATAAAACTGTTACAAATAAATTCAAATACATCCTTTCAGCTTTTTTTTTTTTTTTTTGAAATGGCAAATAATTGAAAATATGCTGCTTCATGCAAAATTTATTTTTACTTTCCAATAATATGATGGCTTTCACCTAATAATAAATTATGATTCAATAAAAGTTTAAATATGCAGTTGAATCTTCAGGAAATATTTGGGAAATGTCAGTATCTTTTTATATTTAGAATTATAAGCATAATTTAATTAATAAGTATGAATATATTTTATTCATATAAAAAATTCTACAGAGTAAGTAAGATGTTAAACTTAATTAAATTAAAGAATAATTTTAAAGAAACACAGCGGTTATTTAGACCTTGTATTTTCGAACAGCAACCAGATGATGAGGATCACACAAAACTGTTAGTAATAAAATGGGATGACTATGGTTACTGTCATGTAATATTTGATATTGCTGTATTATTCAATAAATAAATAACTGCGTAATTATTGCAAACAAAGATATTAAGCATTACCAATTATCTAGGTTAATAATTTGATTTTTAAAATAACAGATAATTCAGAAAAATGGAGCAACTTTACAGAATAATAACTCATAAATAAATTAGAATAAAAAGATCTCTTCTATATAAAATTTCTATCATCAGATAATTCTGCAGTTATTAGAAGTACATAAGTTAAAGTATTAATTTAATTAAAAATATATTTGGCAGCAGAAAGCAATATTTATTTTGCTGATTTATGTAATACCACAAAACACATTCTTATTGCAGCAAAAATATGATTCATTATTAGAAATTTGCATTTCTGAAAGGAAGATAACATAATGAACACTTTCATACTGATATTTTACTATATATAATATATTATTTCAAATCTCATGTAATGCCCCCTCTATTAAATGTTAAACATTTGCAATTTAAACTTTACATTATAATAACAATGAAATCTGGATTATTAAATTTATAGCTTGGACTTTTGAGCCATTTAAAAAAAGTTACATTAAATTAATTTGAATAAAAAGAATGCAGAAAAATACTTCCTGGAAATAAGAATGCTATTATATAATACCTTTCTGAATGGTGCTTTGAAGCCCTGAATGAAGAGAGTGACCGCTTATGGCGCTTCCTCTCTTGCTCTTCATCATTAGAGGAGGATTGCCAGCCCCTTTTTTTCTTATCATACTTCTTCAGTTCAAAAGCACTCTTTTTGGGAATCTCTATGATTTGATGAGACTTCTTATGCTTTGATTTTGATTTGAGAAGAACAGGCTCCAGTCGATAGTATTGCTTTGGTGAAGAATCATCAGATGAAGAGGAGGACGAAGTACGGGTGGGTTTCCGCTTGTATTTGGCTTTCTGTAAAAATTATGGATCAATCTTAAGTTTTGAAAAATTCATACAAAAAGTTAGTTATTTTTTTCCTTTCAAATATATAAATATATATCTATATATGACAACTAGTCAATAATATAATAACAGATAAAGGAAGAACCTTTCAATAACTCACTCTCATTTTCTCACACACATACACAATCTTAATTTTTATCTCTACTTAAATAAATGTCTAAATATAATTATTTATAATCAATAAAAGCTTACAAAATTTAAAAGGAACTTTTTTTTGGGAATAATACCTGAATAAATATTAATGTAAAAATATTTCACAGAAACATAAAGCAGTTCTGGTGTATTATTATTTATAAATAGACCAGCAATATTATATTATTTTTAAGGGAAATCCTGATTGTATTTAGAACAAAATACTTAATTTATTTTTCTTCACCTTAGAACGTATGCATAATAAATATAATTAAAGAATGAATAATAATAAAAAAAGGAAATGAAATCTACTGACACAAATGTCAAGTTATCACGTGAGAATATTATTATTTTTAAGTCTTATTTATCTTAATTAATTTAAGTCATTAACCAGTTTAAACTGGTTTGAAACAATCATGAGACTTCTCTATCTCAATATATATAATGATAATTTTTTAAAACCATTTTCAGTTTTTCTAGCTGGCAAATAAAAGTTTGGGAGCTCAACCGATTTTGAGATGAAATAACCACATGATGTCATAGTTCTATGCCAACCTTTTAAAAACACATTTGCCGTCAAAGAAGCATATGTAATGATAAAAAGCCATACAGGTAAAAGCAGATCAACCTTTTAAAAATGTATCTGCTTTCAAAGAAGCATATATAATAATAATGCAATACTGGTAAAAGTAGACAAAAAAATATATGAAATTAAAAGTTATTGAGGAATATTGTCATTTATGTTTTATTGCAATTACTCAAAAGCCCCAAACAAAATCATCTTGTTCTCAAGCAGAAATAATAAACCCCATCAAAGTATATTATTGAAAAAGGGGAAAAATCGGGACAGATTACAAGTTTACTTAAATGTTAGGGGGGGGCATGAATATTGATAATTCATATTTAAAAAAAAAACTGATGGAATATAATGCTTTTAAGTTGTTAAATAGATTTACAAAATTATGAGCTAAAAGAAGGTCCCAAGAAATTTAGAATTAACACCAATATGAATAATATATACTAAGTGCAAATAAGAATTTGCATACAAACAAAAATATTTTTAAAATCTTATAACAAATACATAATTTAACTTAATTTATTAGTACTTTTATATGAAAAAAACCATAAAATTATAAATCAATCAACTAATTTCCTATTAATCTTTTTCACATATATACAAAAATATTATACATGTATATACATCAGTAGCAAAAAAAAAAAAAAAACATATTAAAGAAATGGTTATAAG
Organism: Argiope argentata; assembly: GCA_026289955.1. NCBI lineage: Eukaryota > Metazoa > Arthropoda > Arachnida > Araneae > Araneidae > Argiope > Argiope argentata. Next base: position 489,834 of record JAOUZG010013629.1, on the reverse strand, counting down.
AATAGTGCATAATATTAATAAAAAACTGATAATTCTTGTTGCTCATATGAAAAGTTGAATACTTACATTAAAGTTTCCTATAGTGTGCAGTTCAATATTGAGACAAAATGAACAAAATCAGTTTTCGAAAAAGTTATAATTTATTTATGCAAACAATAAAGAAACCCATTATACAATCATTCTGATAAAGAATTCATCAAACAAAAACAGCTACAAAAAGCTGATATTTTTCATTTTTAGAAAAATTTATCTACTGGAATAATAAATGGTAAAAATTAAATAATTTCAAAGAGAAATCTCAAAGTCCATTCACTTATGAAAGATCTGAAATATTTTAAAGAAGCTTAATGATATCATGAAATTTAACACAAATTTGACAAAATTACCAAGTTATGAACTAGTAAATAATATTTCCACATATTATAATGAGGGAATACCTTTAAATTAGTTTAAATTTCTTCAATCGCCAAATAAAAACTTGATATATTTTTTTCTCCCTTTCTTTTAATTTAATATTTCAGCATAATATATAAATTGAAATATGGCAGTGAAATCAGAAGTTTAAAACAAAAGATTTAACAATACATCTCTACTAATAATGAAGGATAATGTATGTCTATTTCTGTTGGTGCTTCGTAAGACAAACTTTTTTACTTACAAGTATTAAATGTGACATAAAAAACCTTGGGAAATAGAAATGTGCATGTCAGATTGAATTTAAAAAAATGTTTCATCAAAAATTAAGCCAAATATTGGCCTTTTTAAAAAAATAATTTCTGGAAATGTTAGCACAAAAATAATTTTTACATAATTTTAAAAATTGTCATTCTCTTTAACACAAAATTAGACATGTAATTTTTTCTTAAATTCTACGACTTTTAATTTTTTTTATAATTTTGAACAATACTTTTATTATTATAATGACATTCAAACACTTTTCAATTTCATGCAATAATTATTGCAAAATTCAATGAATTGCAAAATTTGTGTTCATTATTGAAAGCTAAGGAAGAAGGTTCTGTTACTTATCTGTGTAGTTCACATGTAGAATGAGAAAGTGAAATTCTGATATTGTGAATGATTATGTGCAATTAGAAGATAACAAACTTGGACAGTTAATTTTTTAATGACACTATGACATTTTTATGACATATTGAAACTTAACACCATCAAGAATGTTTATGTTCAAAGTTAAATTAAAGTTGCATATTTTTTTAATAATCACATAAACTGTTAAAATTGATATTTTCTCTTTTTAATAATTAAAAACCTTTATTTATCTCTGATTTTAAAAAGGGGATAGAAAGCTTAAGCAGCAAAATTATTTTAATCATAAGGATCACATATTTTAACAATTCCACTTTTATTTATTACAATTATTTACAAAAAATCTAGTTCAAAAATGTTAATGATTGTAATAATTTATGTCTCATAACACAATACAATTATAAAAAATCGATAAATAATATAAAAACAGATTTAAAAGGGCAAAAAAAAAAAAACATTATAGAGCTGAATGGCCACATATTTTTTATAATTAATTGCTTTGAATTTAAAAATATTCTAAATAATAATATAATTTACTAAGAGTGATATATTATTTGTGCAACTATATAAAGGAATCAAAATATAAAATTTGCTATGTAAAAACAAACAAACCATTATTGAACTGTAAATATTAATAATATTCTTTTTTCTACAAATAATTATTTCATAAACTCAAAATATTAATTTTTTAAAAATTTACAAACTTCTTTTTTCAATAAAATAAATCCTTGCTCATTTTTTTACTCACCTTATTAATCACTAAATAACAAAGTAAGGATCTAGTAAAGCTACATTTTCTTACTAAATAAAAGATAACTTTACCTTCGCTTCATAAATATCTTTACGAGAGCGAGCATCTTTGGAATAGCGAATTCTTTCAGAGCTTGTGCTTCTTTTTCTATTCATTTTGTGATTTTTTTCACGCTTTGAACTACTCTTGTGCTTATCCTGGGTTGAATCACTGTGGAATAGAATTAGAAATATTGTTAATGGGAAAAGACAACATGTATTTCATATTAAGTATGTATCTGCAAATAAAAATTTAAATATAAAAAAAATTCTGAATAAAATTATTAATTATGCTTGAAATCAAAAACTGAACCAAAATTGGAAAAGAAGGTTTAAAATGCATATCAGATTAATTCAAAATATATAACAACTAAATATGTAAATATTTAAGTATCTTTTATTTTTAAAATCTGATAAATTATTATTATCTTCCTATTTCTAGAATTAAAAATATAAAATCTCTAAAACATTGGAAGTTAAAAATTTTTAGAAACCCTTTCAAATGATAGTTACAACATATAAACAAATTAAGATATTTGACAAAACAAAAGCATCAGCTTATTTATTATTCAATTTTTTTTCAAGAACAGGCATTTTTCAATCCAGTTTTGTTTTATGGATTATAAAAGTAAATTTTAATGTGATACATTGAAAAACAAACAAAACATTATTGTAATTAAGAAAGTGATATAAAATTAAGGAATTTTTAATGGCTTAGTGTAATTCTTTATTTATACCCAGAGATCAATAGAGCAAAATATGTAGGTAACTATAAACACAAAATTAAAATAATAATAATAATTAACAGTTATATAAATTGATAAAAAAGCATTAAAAATATTTAATAATTCATGATTATTCTAATTCATAACAACATTTAATAATCAATTTTATAAAATATATAGACTGATTTAAAAAATGGAATTTTACAAATAATTAAGATAATTTTAACAATCACAAGTTATTAACAGTCACTAATTTAAACTTTATTCAAATAAAATTTAAACTAGGAAAAAACAACTTGTATTAAATCTTTTTAATTGTTGAATTAAAAAAAAAAACTTTTCATGAAAGATAAAAACAAAATAGATTTGGTAAAATTAAAGCACACTAATCTTTTATAGTATTAGTACTTTTTTACTTAAAATTAAATTTAAAAAACTAAATGTAATTAAAATTAATATTTCCACATGAAAACAGGATTATAAAGAGTTACAATAAGTTCTATAGCAAATAGTTGAGTGCAGTAGGGTTCCCTCATAAAATAAGTGCAAATAAGAAGCTTTGTGTTGTTAAAACTTCTTTTTGTGGATAGACTTATTAATATTAAGTACATACCTGAACAAGAGAAACCCTAAGTACAAAATCAAAAATTTTATTACTGGCATTGGTGTAAAAAGTCTTTTAAAAATGTATCAATTTTCTATAAATAAATTTTAAATACACATATAATATTTAAGCAAATTAAAAATTATGACTTGCCTATCAGAATTTGATTCCCTGCTACTAGATTCACTACTGCTCTCATCATCAGCAGATTCACTGCAAGAAGATGAACTACTTGAGGAAGTGCATTCACGTTTCTTGTGAGATGATGAATCTGTTTTGCTGTAAAAAAAAAAAAAAAAAAAAAAAAAAAAAGCTAAACTAAAGGTTATCATATACAAATTAGCAAGTACAATTAACTATTGGTAATCCCTAATTATTTAAAAGTATTCTCAAGGTATACTCTGGATGAAATTAAAATAGAAAAAATATCAAAATGTAGAATCAAATAACTGCTATTTTAATTAAAATTAATTCTGCCAACTTCTTAATACCAAAAAAGATACATTTCTTCTTTTTGCTAAAGAACTAAATTCCTTCTTACCTTCCATTTTAATTTCAAATATGATTTGAGATAATATATTTCCTAAATAAATCAACAGAAATGATTATTTAATGTCTAATAAATTAGAAAATAGTATTCATTACATATTTTGTACTGAAATATGGGATCAATACCAAAATATAATAGGAAAGAAAAAACCTATCAGTTTAAATAAGAAAATAACTGAACTTTTATTGAAATGCATAAAATATAAATAGATTTTTTAAAAAAAGTATTTGCAACACATATTAGTTCTTTAAAAAATTCGGACTATAAGACACATAATTAGATAACATGATAAAAAAAACATTATTCTGCATCTGGAAAATTATATAAAGTGAGCTTTAAAGAAATTGATAAGTTGAAATTATAAGAATTTTGAATTAATAAGGAAGGACCACAGAAAAAATTATATTGAATAAGATTCATGTCACAGCACATTACATTTCAACTTAATCACTTTAAAGATTTGACAAAATACTTTTCAAAAACTAATATCATATTTATGATTTCTGTTCACTTAAATAATAATTTGAATATTATCTTCAGTATTATGATACTTTTTTCTAATACTATTTAGATAATAATTTGAATACATTCTTTTCAAATTAACTATATTTAAAATGTATCAAAACACCTCTTACCCAAGGGTTAAAAACTTTAAAAGAGAATTTTAAAGTTAACTGTTAAAAAAGGCCTTTAACTAAACACTGTTTAAAAGACGCTCTTTTTCTGATCATAGATCAAAATTGGAATTTCTTTGATAGTTTTTATGAAGTTAAGAATAGATCATTTATGAACAGCAAGGGTAAAGAAATCAAATTATTTTTTAAACATTTAAACTTTTACCTACCCTAGTTTATTGTCTAAATTTTAAAATAGGGCAAATGAAAACATTTGAAAAGGAATAAAAGGAAATTATTAACTACCTTTTATGTCGGGTCTTTTCTTTTGAGTGTTTTTTAGATTTTTTCTTTTTTTGCATTTCTGGTGAGATTGATCTATTTTGATAAATGCAAATAAGTTTTCAGTAAAAAGCATTTTAGGACATTTTAAAATAAAACTAGAAATACACAATGAGTGAAAAACTTGTACAAACTACAATCACTGAAAAGATTACATATATACATAAAATAGGCTGAAAACATTACCAATGTTCCCATAAAATGAACGGCCAAGTCAAGGGAGAAAAGAATGCTTGTTAATGTAAGGTTAAATGACAGCCAGATACTTTAAAAATCATGCATATTCAGTTATAAATAAAAGTTATATCTCAAATTGAGTACAATGAAAATAACAAAAATCAAATAAAATTATTAAATCAAAATTGAATTACCAAAATATTATTATTATCACAAGTTAAGAAGAAACAAATCAAGCTGAAATTAAAGTGAAAGGAAAAATAAATCTTCCAATGCTTAGAACTACATCATAACAGACAGTATTTGATTTAAATAGAAATAACATAAAAACAAAGTATGTTGCACAACTAAAGAATAGAGAAAATAACTAATGCCTTTTATTCTAAAAATTAACATTATTTCTAAAGCACATATTTTACTCCATATTGGACAGTTGAATTAAATGTGAATAAAATTAAAAATAATAAATTAAAATTTACAATTTTTTTAATTATTATAAATAGACAAAATTTAATAAATTAGTTAAAAAATGGAATTAAAAAAAAAGGAAATTGCTTTAGATTTGCCTCTAAAAGAATGCCATAGTTTGAATACAATAAATAATAATAATTTTTCTTAAACAAACATAAGTAATTTCTTAGTAGATAATCAGTGTTGTTCAAAATATTAAAAAAATTTCCAGAATATATATATATATATATATATATATATATATATATATATATATATAACAGGCATCTGACATGTATATTATGCTAGCAGTCCAACAAATAGGACAATAGTCCGATACCCCTTCCCCTTTTTTGAACCGCTCATACTTTTAGGTTGCACTCCTCAAATTCAGGGAACAATGAATCTTTTTATTTTTTCATACTAGAGTACAGGAAGCAACAAAATGTTAGAATGTTCTCAAATATATCTTGGTATCCCATTTGTCAAATAAGTTCTTTCGTACATGCTATTGCACATATGCTTGCAGAATTTGTTTCTTGTCTTTCCGTTAGTTCAATTGCTGTTTCATTTAATAGTTTATCTGACCACTTTCGATCTTGTAAAATGAGCTGGAAATTTCACACAGTGGAGAAAGTTCTCAAATATTGGCATTCTTTATCTGATGAAGAATTTGATGATCATGAAATGATAATTATTCCACCAGAATCAGACGCAATTAGTGATAAAGTAGATAATTCTTTCACGAACTGTAATATAGTTGAAACATGTTGTTTCCTGAGATTCAAGATATTGCTGGAACTACAGAGGTCTGAAGAAACTAGATTAGAAAAACCCCTAAATGGAAAAAACAAAACTACAAAAACCCCTAACCCCTAGAAACTACAAAAACCCCTAAATGGAAAAAAAAATGTGAATCAGAAGTTTCACTTTCACTGTATTCTTTTTCTTCTCAAGATAATTAACATATTGCAGATAAGGTATTAGGAAACTCTCCTGTTCAACTTTTTTTTCACATTATAGCTAATATGATATATTATATAGTTACAGAGACTGGTCAATATGCAGAATAGAAGAATGATCATTCTTTCGAAGTCACCGAAAGTGACAACACAATGTTTATAGGCATCCTTATATCCTTATTTAAGAGGCTATCACATTTTACCATGTGGAAAAATGCACTGAAAAAAAAATGCTTCAGACACTAACCCAATTTTTCTGAATAGAGTTATGTCCAGGAAACAACACAGAGACATAAAAAATATTTATAATTTAATGACAATTTGGCCATAAACAAAGAAGGTTGTTATTACAAAATTCGTCTAACTTAACTAAATATTGCATTGCAAAAATTTCTAATATTTTCAGAAAATCTAATAAATGAAAGAATGGCATGCTATCTAGACAAACATTAAGATGTACATAAAATTAAATCTCTGAAATACAGACAAAAGTTATGGATGTTGACACCTTGCAATAGATATCCTTCAATATTATTCATTATAAAGGAGCCTATGAAAAGGTAATAGAACCACTTTCCCAACGTGTTGTGGTAACTATGTTCTTTGTCGTGAAATATTGCAAGTTTCATGGGATATATATGAATAACATTTTTTCTTCAAATGCATTAAAGGTTCATTTGAAACTAAAAGGATTTTGTGCTACTGGAACTGATAGATAATTAAATAGCAATATGTTTTTTGATATCTTTGCAATCATTAATTAAAATTGAAATGTGAACATTTGATGCATTGTTTGACAAAACAACCAAATACCTATTTTATGCTGGAATGATAACTGTGTAGTTTCTTTACTAACAAAGGTTACAAAGGTGCACAGTGAAATACAACATTGCACAGAAGAAAGCAGAAAGGATGTTGATGCATAATTTTGTCACTCCTTATAACAAATTAAAAATGGGATTGACTTATTTGATAGTCATATAGAAAATTATTTTACTTTGATTCAAGGAAAAAAGTGGTACTGGGTACTTTTTATGAACTGTTTTGAAAGTACTCTCATTGCAATTTGAAAAATATCCAAGCTATTTTCACATAACAATGCACAGGATTTATTAACAAGTCAGTAGCAATAAGTTATTTTGGTGAAACAATTCAAGAAATAACATTAGACAAAGAAGTATGATGTAGAATAATAGAGAACTTTATTATTATAAATGAAAAAAAAAAACCCTAAATGGTCAACAAAAATGCTGTAAATTAAAATCTTGCAAGAAAAAAATCGATTAGATTTTGAAAAATGTGTAACATCGGATCATGCAGAGATTGTTTTTCAAATTTCCATACATAAAATTTTTTTTATAAGGTAAGTAAACCTTTTAAATTTTTAGTAGTGCAGTGAACCATTGTCCTATTTATAAGGCAGACTGTATTAATATATGTATTTATATTTTCCCTATGGTTGTTTTTATGAATGGTCCAACATGGGTTAGTAATCAAATAGTTGTTTATGGTCTTCGTCAGTTTTAAACATACTATTTAAAACTAACATTATACACATAAACAGATTGTTCACAAATACCTCTTATCTCTATGAAAAGATTAAATTTTAGCAATGAAACCACTTTACTCATTTCAATCATTTTATATTTGATTTCATATTTCTTAAATTTTTATTAGTTACTTATCTAAAGACAAAAATTTCAAAATATATATTTTTTGTGTTTACTTAGTTATAAAATAAGCAATAAATATGAACAAAATTTTAACTTATTGCTCAAGAACCTTGTTGAATATGTACATATGAATGAAATTGTATTAAAAATATAACTCACTAATTTTAGGAATGCTGGTACATTACATTTTTTTTAATAAAACAGAGTTTGCTTAAAAACATACTTTGAAAATCTTACCAGTTAAGACATGTTCTACATTACCACTTCTACATTTTACAAGCGTATTTTAATTTAAATCAAATTATATTAATATGCTTTTATTTCAAATGTAACACAATTTTCTTTTCTAGTGGTTAGAAAGGAATAAATACATATGTACAAGATTAGGTAAAATAAAAAGTAGGAAAATATACTTTAGTACTCTTTACTGTATCATTAAGTTTTATCAACTGTACAAATATATAATTATGCATAAAAGACTAAATAAGGAAATACATAGAGTTGTTTTTAAAATCCAGAGAAAGAAACAAGCATTTTTTTAATGTATTGACAAATTTGGGAAAGTGAAAAAAAAAAAAAAAAGATATAAAATAGACAGGAATATCATTGAAATTCTTTGGCTATAGAAGTAATATGGAAAAAAATAAAATAAAATATTAAATAACTAACATATGTTTAGAAAAACAATAACATTTACCTCATTTCAACACGCCCTTGCATACAGCATACAAAAAAGGAAGAGATTAAAATTTCTGACATTGTTTTAGAATAAAGCAATAAAGCCACTCAACACAAATTTTTGTTTACCTTCACAATGAACATTTGATAATAAACTATTCAACTTTCTTTTCCAAATAAATTAAAATCTCTAATAGTAAAAACTAATTAATCAAAATTGCCTTAATACAAATGATCTAAGAAATACTTTAATTTCTATATAAATTATAAGATTAATGAAAGTTAAATCATGAAATTGCAATTCAATTTTTAAACATTAAAAATTATCAAGAGGAAGCTTTAACAGCTTGCAAGAAATTACTAAAAGAAAAAAATACTCACAACTGATTTTCACTTTAATTCTAACACATACAGATTTAAATTTAAATTTGTACAATCTTAAAAATTAAAAACTTTTTTAAATATTTAGATGAAAATTTTATCAATTATTAAATTTTATTTATTAAAAAGACCACAGTTCATTATTTAATATGTTATTTTCACTAAATCATAAAGCTTCAATAAAGAAAACAGAAAAATAGTTGGAAAAAACTTACCGTTCTCTTTTATGTTTTTTAACACTCTTTTTCTTCTTGAGAGAATTTTCTGATCTGTAGATCATAAAGACATATTGGAATTTTTGAATAATAATGCAAAAGAAAGTACTTTTAATTCATAATATTTTTAAAAATATACATGTTTTGATAAAAAAACAAACAAACAACGGTTAAGAAATATTCAAATATTTTTGCAAAAATTTCCAGTTAAACAAATTTATAAGCAGTAAATTAAAAATTGATACATGTTGCTACCTTTTAAATTTATCATAACAGAATATGAAGTTTTCTTAACAGTTTAAAAGCATTAAAAATATTAAACAGCTTGTGCATGCACATACATTATATACATATATATGGGAGCTGCGAACAGACCTCAGAGCTATTATGATGCCATATTGCACCATTAATCACTTGATGATTTTCCACAATATATGACAACAGTGAGATGGTAAAATGTATCCTAATAAATATTTTTTTTCATATTTATGCTGATTGCTGCCTTTCCTTATATATATATATCATAATAATAATAAACCTAAACTTATAATTTTTTTTTGTAAAAACATTTTTTTTTTAATTTTATTTTATCATACATATAAATATAACCTCAATAAACATGATTATGATAAATAATATTGAATACATCTATTATGAACATTTTTATAGAAATTATCATTTAATTAAAGAGAAATTCTAAAACTTTCCTGAAAAACAAAAGAATATCATTACAATGGAATGATTTAGTGAATTGGGAATTAAATTACCATTTTAGCAAAGAAAACTATTCAATGTTTTCATAAAACTATATAACAGGATTTCCTTTTATGACTGAAGCCCATTTGATTTAGATAAATTATAAATAGAATGGAAACCAAGAATTTAATTAAATCCAAAGCTTGTGCTAAATAGAATTTTGATTACGTGATGGGGAAAATAATTAAAGCAAGTACTGTAATTGATCCTTCTATCCAATATTTGTAGAGTACTGTTATTAATGTATAGAAATTAACACAATACAATATTTGCATTATTAGATATTGTTTAATGTGTTTACCATAATAAAATTTATTAAAATAAACATGTAAAGAAATTGGAGGGAAAGTAACTTCTTAAAGAATATTGCTTTTTTTTAAAAAATGTAATCTACAACAATTTTCAATTTTATATAAAGACAAAGAGTGTATTTTTTTCTCTTTGTCCCTGATTAGTATAAACCTTATATAATTATAAATAACCATGATGTCCATTGAAGATTGATTATTCATTTAGCATTTGTTTGTCACAAAATAAAAATGAAAGTTGCACCTTACGGAAAATAAAGGATAATAAAAGAAATTCCCCCCACTAAGCTGAAATGTAAAGGTACAGTCACTGTCATCTAAGTTAATATTTTCAAACCTCCTTCAGTCTTTAGGTTAAAACAATAGTATAACATATTGAAAAAATGATTGATAATGGCTTAATTGATACAGCATAATTCAACATTTATTGCAAATAATAATAATAATTAATATGATTTGATTTCCTCATTTAAATAATAAATTAATCAGAAACATTTATACCAAATATAGTTTTTCTAATTTTCCAAAGTTAGCATTTTTACAAAACGTTGCCAATAGCTATTTTTGTTCTTTTGATCTTTTTTCCTGCCATTAGTCATTGTATATATTAAAAAAATTTCATGGTATGGAAATTAAATAAATATATTATTTTTTAGTTTTATTTATTTAAAAGTGGCAATACAGATAGTGTTGAAAATGTTAGGAGCTAACGGTTACTTCTAAGCAATGCAGTTTTGAGAATTTTTTAGTACAAAAATTGTTTACCTTAATGTGACACTAATTTTGAAAATGCGATTTATTTTTCTATCTTTAATCAGAACAAAGTTATAGGGATAAGAAAAGTTCATTCCCATCATTTTCACCTACCGGAAATACCACTGACTCATCACAAGATCGCCGAAACATGCACCCTATTGACTTGAAATTTTGCATAGTTACTGATTTCACGATGTAGACACTCACTAAGAACGGATTTTACGCAAAGTGTATTCCAACAATTTTTCATATTTTTGCACCCCCCTTGCCAAATCGTAGTGGTTACCTGTTGACATGGTAATGTTTCCCTTCCAGAAAATTTATGTGAGATTGAGGGTGATTTTATAACTTTGACTAATAAGGTATACCTGAATCTTCAACATGACATTATCGATAGTTTGCTGTGGTTGAAAGAAACATTTTTTTTTCACTCCAACAAATGAATCATCTGTTAGGATTAATTCACAATGCTTCTCCGGTAGAAAAACTAACATTTGAAAAAAATGAAGTATGACTCTGTGGATACAGTTATAGAAGTAGAAGACACTGTTCATTTTCATGTGGGGTTTCTACACACTTTATCCAGTGGGAATACCTCCTCATATTCTTTATCTGAAAATTGGTATACCAATAATGTTGTTGCTAAATTTAACCCATTCAAAATTGTGTAATGGCACTAGACTACAAGTAAAAACTATGCTGAGAAACATTATCGAAACAACAATTTTTACAGGAAAGTATGAGGGTGAAAATATATTCATTCCGATAACCCCTATGATTCCGTCAGATAACGATTTTAAATTCAAGCTATTGCCATTTCAAGTTAGAAATTGCTTTGGAATGACTATAATAAATCACAAGGACGGAGTTTAAAATTAGCAGGTGTAGATTTGCAAAATGACTGTTTTTCTCATGGTCAGTTTTATGTGGTGTGCTCAGGAATAAGTCCACCTGAGGATCTCAATGTTATGCAAACAGAAAAACATACAAAGAATAATGTCTTAAGAAAAGTTTTGTGAAATTAGGAATATTCATGTACAGTTTTATTTATTAAATTTAACTGAAATTTTATGAAAATGAATAATTATTAGAAATAAATGATGTGATGAAAAATAAAAATGTTGTTGTTGTTGTTTATAAAAATTGCTATACATAAAAAAATCCATGACAAAGGCTCATAATGGATTAAAAAATTTGATTTAATAGATTAAAAAGAATGAACAAATAAAAATTTTTGCAAAACATATCAATAGATTTATGTTGGCAATTTTTTTGGTGTAGGCTTACTGAGGATCCTGCCATTTTAAATAATGGGGATGCATACCATTACACAGTATCTCATGGGTGATACAGAAATTTGGGCATGACTGATTTGCATTATATTTCCTGTCTTTAAATTTTTAAAATTCACATTAATTATCATTTTAAAATAGAAATTTTTTAAATATAAGAAGTCTAGGTTCACGTTCATAGAATGCCCAGCGAAGAATGTGGGTATCAGCTAGTATAACATATTCCCCAAAAATTAAAATCCAATTAACATTACTCATGTTATGTGCATACAAAAATGTACTTGATCATGGAAAAGAATGACACTCACATTATATAAACATTTGAATAGAGGGGTAAGCTAGGATTTGCCGAATAAATTTTTTTCCATGCCTTAGAAAGCTTTTAACAAAATTCTTTAAAATCTGTAATTACTTATTACCTAAGAATAAGTTCAGACGTCTTTTTACTGTTGGAAAACTTAAAATTTTAGATTACAACATAAAGTTAAATATAACATATGAAGTAAACATGATATTGCTGAGTAGATTAAATAATAAATATTAATTATTTAAATACAAATTTCACAAACAGAATGTTTTATTTTTCTAGATAATAACACCTTTAGGAAACAGAAAATATTTTTACTTTTCATGGCTACTCTGAGCTTTCTTTTTTCGTTTTTGATCTTTTTCTTTAACTTGTGATCGTTCAGGAGAGGAGGAGCCACTAGAATCAGGTATGAGCCTTTAATAAAAGCAACATTGAGTTAATATGTGAAGGCAAATAAAGTAAAAGGTAACAAAACATAGTTTTTACCAAAATTTCAATAATATAAAAACATTGTAAATATTTCTTTCCTTGATATCTACAACCAAATTTTTTTAATATTCTGACTTTAAATTGAGATTCTTTCTTCTTTTTATATTTAATTTCATGGCAAGATTCTTAAACAAATCTAGATTGTTTTAATTACAAAACTATATATTTATAAACAATATACCTATACTCAATTTTTTTAAAATCTAAATAAACTCAGATTTCAAAAAATATATAGATATGATTAAAACCTTTTTTTAATCTTCTAATAAAAGTATAAATTAGGCATATTTTTAATTTTATTAAAATAATATTATTACAGGGTTGTTTTTTATTAAACAATATGTAAAAAACTCTCAAAACAATAAGTAAAAAAACCCTCCACAATTTTAAAAACATGTACACAGAAAGAAAAAACAAAATGAAATAATAGCAATTTTGTAAAATATGCACGTACGAATACTTCTTTTTAGCCTCCTCAGCAGCAGCTGCTGCAGCCTCTTTTGCTTTTCGCTCCGGATCCAAAGAACTTCCTTCAACAAAATATTGACTGATTCCCAAAGCTTCTCTCATCTTTGAATTCTTCTCCTGGTTGGCTTCGGCAATCTGATGGCTTTCTTTTACACTAAAAGAAAAAAAAAATTAAAGAAGCATTTAGAAATTACTGGTTATCTTTAATTTGTTTGGATACTAAGAAAAATGTTCAAAATCATATCATCATCCAACTTTGTGTATGTTTAAAGGACCCATTTAGCCTTTGGAATTAATATTTCAAATTAAATAATATTGTTAACAACTTTCTGTACATCAGCTCATTTTGAATGAAATTAACGTTTCTACTTTTACTTATGTCTTTTTAAGCTGCAAGATAATTGGATTTTTAAAATAATATTCTTTATATAAATTCAGCAAAACTGAAATCAAAATCTTGGTAATAACAGATTAGCTAAATAAAACTAGGATTTAATTTTAAGTTTCAAAATTAAACATATAGAACTTATTGAGAAGAGTTGATAGTAAAAACTTTCCTTCAAGTATGAACACGACTCCTGAAGCGTAATACAACTCAGCATAAAAGCCACTGTAGTGTTTACAATGGTTCATCCTGTTTATTATTTCTATTTGAATCGATAAAGCTCTAACTTATATGGAGTTACATTTTAAAAATACTCTAACTGACATGGAATCACATTTTAAAAATAATTTTGAATGATGATTCATTAAATCTTCTGAAGAACTATACTAAATATAATTACTAAAAACAAATATAACTAATTACTTTATGAATTAAAAACTTTTGAGAAGAAAAAAAAGTATTATATCTATCTATCTATCTATCTATCTATCTATCTATCTATATATATATATATATATATATATATATATATATATATATATTCCCCAAAAATTAATACACCCAATACAACAATTAATACAACAATAAATTTGTTAACCAACAGCAATGAAATTTTTGAATGCATGTTAATTACAAATAATACCCTTGAAAGCGAAGGAAAATACATTCTCTTCTCAGGTATTTAAAGAATACTTGGTAGAAACAAGTAGAAAAAAAAAATATTTCCTTCTGCATTGGATTTCATTTTCAAAAAAATGTATGTGTCGAGATCACATTTCAACAAGTGTTCAGATTTACACATAACTGAAAGCACTCACTAGTAAGACCATATTTCAAACAATCCAATACTAAAATATCTATCCAAAAAATGCAAATTCAGGAGCCAGTTCAAATCGACTTTTTTCTGAGTGAATAAAAAATGACAAACTGTCAGTCTCTGGAATACCTGTAAGCCGTGATCATGGTTGACTGAGTTCCGTCACTGGGGTCTTCGTGTTCCGCGAGATCCCCTGCGAATGCAAAGAATGCCGGGAAACGGGAGAACGACCCCCTGCAAATCTGATCGATCCATTGCGCAGTGCAAGGGCGTCACGACGTCAAACGCTCAGGCGAGTCTACAGCATTTAAACTAGTCTCCCTCCGTCAAAAGTTCATGGAAGGGTCTTATAAGGAAAAACTAATTTTTGATAGAAACATTAGGACAGATTCAAATTGGAAAATCTATCAATGTCATTATGCCCGACAATGAGAACCCATTCAAATACTTCGGATTGCTAATTGATACAAAATAAGTATGGACAATAATGTAAATATAGTCGCAACTTTCGGTATGAAGTTACTTCGAATTTGGAACATCAATTCAGATTACTAAAAAAATGTCAGTGAGATTCGCTAAATAATGAAAAATACGCCTGGACAAATCACTAACTGAC
>JAOUZG010013629.1:428680-454430 GCA_026289955.1 Argiope argentata | reverse complement strand
TACAATTTTTGCATAATTGCCTACCTTACCGCAGTATTTTTTTTTAAAAAAAAAAACTTGTTTCTATGTACAACAATGTAATGATGCTCTTTGGAAAAAAAAATTGACTTCAGAAATCTTACTTATTTAACTATGAAATTAGTCTCATCTTACGGCTTAATATTTAAACATTTACTATTGTAATTTCAATTTCGGTTACAATAAAGGTTCAATTTACATAAATCCATACTTTTGGCAAGAAATTCAGGGACGAAAAACGAATTAATTATGAAGTAAAATATTTTAGTTCTAGATTCCTTTCATGCTTAGATCTAGGATAAATTGAAAATTAGTATTAAATAACTGGTAACGCTTTTAAGAAAATTAGAAAGAAATTTACTACTTTATTACCTGCAAATAGAACTTTAGCACATGATACTGTATCTGAGAACTAAGCTTTTTAATGTAGTACGTTTAGATGTTGCATTTAGATACCGTTTGCGGTATATTAGATTAAGTATAGTTAAATTTAACAGTAAATAAGTTAGGAAATGAAGTGGTGTAATTTAGATTTTAAAAAATTTCAGTAATTATCAACGCTTTCTAGTTGAATATATGCCCCCCCCCCTAGAATTAATCAGCAGCTGTTTTTAAAAATTATAAATATGATTCTTATAATTTATTTTAGCCAAAGCGCTTCTTATTTTGAAAAAAAAAAAAATGAACAGCTTTAACGTAGCAATAAAAAAAACCCAACCCATTAGCTCCATTTGTGGAATATATATACATACAAGCATATTGAAAGAGCTAAACAATATTGATATCCATTTAAATTTGATTTTAAAGTGTTTTCTATGTATTTTTTTTCTTTCATTTTGTTAAATAAAATTAAACCGTAAGGCATATAAAGATTAAATACTCCTAAAATTAAAAATTATAATTCACTTTAACCCTTTATTTACTGATGGTACTTAAAAGTACCATTTAAATATGGTTCATATTTTCGTTGTATGATCATTTTTTTCTGATGTTATTCAAAAGAACATGGATAATGTAGCCCATAGAGTAATTAATTAAAAGTAGCTGAAATTACAGATTAAAAATATTTTATTATTAATTTTATTAAATATTTCCATTAATCAAAAAAAATTCTTGGGTTCCCTGGGATTATTCTGAAAGGAAACTTAACTACTGTGCAAAAATATAGTCGAATTAAATTTGTATTATGCGAATCAAAATTATAACTTTTATAAATGTCTTCAGTGGTGGAAAATATTGAACCTGTTCATAATAAATTTTGAAAGCAAATTTTACTCTTTCTATTTATTACTTTTATCACTCGCTTAAAAACGAGGTAGCATTTTTCCCGCGGAAGCTTTTTTTTTTCTTATCCAGGACAAGGAGTATCATTCTCATTTTGATACTTATTAATTACCATAAGGCGTACATTGTAAAATCGTCAAATTTTACATTCAAAGATAAAAGTAGTACTCTTTTTAAGGCTTGAGCGCAAATGACACTTTTTAATGAGTCAGCGCAAATGAGACTGAGCGCAAGTGGCACACAACCGAAATATGCATAGCAGATTTCATTTTAATTTTTTTAATTATTATTTCATCATCAATGTGCATGTACGAGAAACAATGAGCAAGTTGCGAACAAAATTTTTGAAAGGATTTCTAAAGAAAATGTGCTCAAATTATTTGGCATTCTTGCACTATTTTGAAAAAAATTCCGAATTTTCAAAACTTAGGGCATTTTTATACAATTTACCTGGAATAGTATTTTCTCGTACACTGAAACGAGTGAAAAACAAACAAACGACGTTAATTACGCAAGCACTGGACAAGCTGTTAATAAATGCTGAATTACACAGAATGAAGCGCAGCGACGGTGATGAACAGATTTCAAATAGGTGCGCAGCGCAGGTGGACTGACAATTTCCCAAGTTAATCCGCGACCTGTTGTCTTTTCAGCTCCTCCTTTTGTCGCCTTCGCAGTCGAGAAACGTGACACCCGAAATCGATTATCCTTAGCTGTTTGCACAGCTTCCTACCAAACCGCATTCGATCGGAAACAGTCTAAGATAACGGCCTTATAGTGAAGATGGCTTCTTAAGCAGACATAAAAGTTCATTCGCCAAATAGCTTATTAATAACTTTTCCAAGAGATTTCGCCGCTTCTCTTTAATCAGCTGCCTCCTTCAATCGAAGAACGAAAAACAAAAGACAGCAGTAAAATTCCAAAAATAAACAAGACTGATCTACTTTTATTATGCGATCGGTCCGAGTTCTTAAAAAAAATGGCACCTTTAATTTTTTTTTCTTTAATGCGCACAACAATGTTGCTTAAAAAAATAAAATAAAATTTACCTATTTTCTTAAATTACACAGGAGTTAAATAATTAAATCAAGATAAACATTTACATAAAAATGCATACGGTTATATTTGAATCGAACGCCAAAATATCGAAATTCTTTTTGCACCTATCGTACGTATTCTATTTGATGAGCTAAGAGAGAATTGACCACGTACCGGATCAGGAAACATTTCAGGATCCCTCAGAACCAAGTCTCCACCTACTGCAGAGATTTCAAAAACATCTGCTGCAACGTGTTTAGTGTTGATACATTCGGTACCAACGCCAAACACATTTCTCGATACAATTGGCGTCCACTCGCTACTACCATGCTTTCGACAATTTTTCTACGTGTGAAGAAACAAACAAAAACTTTGCACTTTTCGAAAAAATTAAGCCTCTTTTATTGGCTCCCCCCCCCTTCAAAATTAAGCACTTTCTTTAAAAAGGTGCTTAAAAATGGTTTTCAAATTTAAACACATTTAATGACCGTGGTTACGAATAGATAATGATTGTAACAACTAGAGATGATGGGTGGTACTGAATAAAATTATTTAATATTTTTAAATATCGATTTTTATGCTTAGTTTATCTTAAGTTTGAAGTAGGATCAAAAATACAGTTTTTGATTTCTTACAACAGAGTTCAACTGGTACCTGAAATACTGAGATTCATACACTTAAATTAATTCGAGAAGCCAAAGAACCGTCCCCCCCCCATCTTCAATCACTGCTCTGGTTTTAACAATATCTAATCTATTTGAATTTAATCTCTATGTAATCAACGGTCGCCTATCCACTCAACAATTCTGAGAAATATTACTTTACCGAAACCACAATATTGATTTCGCTGACTTTTACCTCATTTGAATGAATATCAGTAATTCTTACATATGGTGTCAGAAGCTACCTACTGCCCATTCAATCTTCAAATCGGAAAATAAAACTTTGCCCCTCCGTTCAGGAAAGGGATTGATTTCCACAATTTTATTCGTCCCTCTGCTGCTATAACTAAATTATATTTCAAGTTTGTTGTGGAAGTACAATTTAAAATAGTACTTTTCTTTTGATGTGATGTAAAATGTAATTTTAAAAAACTGATTGAAAAGGCTGAATTAATACGGATATTATAATGGGTGAACAACTGACCGCCGACGTTAGTTAAAGAATTTTATATGAAAATTAAAATAAAAAATTAATAAGAGACATGTGAAGGCTTATCCTAAAGCATAATTTCCGACTCACTCCTCTCTCCAACCTGTGGATAGATTGCTGTACAAGCTTATTTAGTCACAGGCGAAATGACTAAGAGTTCAAAATGAAAAAAATTCCAACGTAGTTTTGGCGACTTCAAGAGAAAATCAAGTAACTGAAATGAAGACGATGCTGCCATTTTTATTGCCCATTAACACTGGAAAAAAATCATTCGTTAGGAAAATCTGTGTTCATCCATTTCTCACATTATTACAAATGCTTTTGGCATTTCAACTGCAATATAGTGAGAACGTAAGCAATCGAGCAACTGACATGCAATTTGACAATATTTCGAAATAGACAGTAAAAATTCGAAACATAAATAAAAAAGGCGGTAAGGGGGACCAAATAACCTGTTTCAGCTCCGGAGTGAGGCTTTCTAAATTCAGGAAAATAGCCCCTCCCCCTCCAGTCGCGGAGGGATGTGGGTGCAGAGAGAAATAATTAAGTGGGTTGTTTGAAAACGGAGCATTGCAATTAGCTTCTGTAGAGGGAGTGCGGGGATTTGATTTCTGAGTCAGAGGGGAGAGGGGATCGTTTTGAGTTGTACATATATATTTTCCGCGGGGAAGACCGCATTTCCCGTTTAGGAACAGGGTTCTCCCGATATATCAAAGCGAGTCGTGTTTCCGGCGTTTTGTGCGATCCCCCCTTTTTCGAACAGATTTCGCAGGAGCAAAAAAAAAAAAGAAAATTTCAAGTTTCTCGTCTCCGGGTGACAGTTTAGAAAACATTAAATAGAAGAACGGAGGGATTTTTTTTTCTTCATTCAAACCTATTAAATAATGAGTAAGGGTTATATTGAATAAGAGAGTTTGGCGAGATCTTTCGGTATCCAATAACAGGTTTTAATAAAACAACGCAGATTATCTATCGCGTCCGCTCTTAGCTATGAGAGAATAAACAACTGAGCTCACAACTCGTGCAAATTCAATTATTTTGTTTCTTATATTTGATCACAATCTAAAATGACTAAGAAAAAGCAAAGGAAGATAGCTCGAAACTTTATAACACACGCACATTTTTATTGATTAGTGAGGCCAACATTTAAACTAAATAATGTCGTAAATATTTATGAAATGTACATAAACTATCAATTTTTGTCGATACAGACTTTTTGAAGGTATGCAGACAGGCGTCGTTACACGAGGAAATGACGATTTTACGACAAGCCTAGAAACATTTTAAAAGAAAACTGAATTTTTATTTGTCTACACAAGATCTTCAGTAATTAAAATCAATAAAATAAACAGCTGATGCTATAATATGTTCGTTTCTATAAATGCCACTAAAAGTCTTTTGTTCCATTAATACTGGCATCCAAGCGAGTGTTTGATGTTTCCAATTTTCAAATATCCGCTTTATGTTTTTACCCACACCAGAGTCTCGTAAATTTATAAGACAAAAATGTGGTAAGTTTTTTTTAAGTGAAAGGCACTGAATCGAAATGCAAAATATCGCTAAGGTCAGACAATAGCATTCCTGTTATTCATTATTTTAAAAGTTTAGGTTCATGCTGCACAACAGGAAACAGTCCTGAAAAACGAAACTGGTTTTGTGTGGAAAATCTGTTTACGCCACAAATGGGCCGAACACTTTTAACACAACGCCGGCATGGAATGAGGGGATTGTTGGAACACTCACTATCGGTCATCAGCCATCCCACTGCTTGAGAAGTCCGGCAACATTCAAAGAGAAGTATGCACTCGGATTCATCAGAGATCGATTTACCAGAAAAATGCTTTAAGCGATTACATTTTAAGGGCGTCTCAGTTAATAAAGCGCACTAGTGGAAAAAGTTAAAAATCTAACTTATCGCACAGTCGCTTGGTTTCATTAGCCATGTTTAGCAAAACACCTACAATAATAATGTGTGTTGACACAACCACCTGTGAATGGCAGCAACCAAATTTGGCACGAGCACAACTTAGAAGTTTGGGCTGTGCACTTCAAAGAGACTTTTCTTAAATTTTAATTAAAAGTTAGGTTGAATTTCGGCATTTTACCACAGCTTTTAAAATTATTATTGAATAAAAATGAATTTTCACGATGTTAAAATATAAAAAAAAATGTCTTTAATGAAACAAATTTATTACTCATATGAAAATGGGATATATATATATGTGTGTGTGTGTGTGTGCGCGCGCGCGCGCCTGTTTGGTTTCAGTTAAAAAGTTTTTATATTAATCGAAGTTCAATGGCTTCTGTTATAATGACAGACACTTTCCAAAAAATGTGTTTTTCGAACAGATAAAATGAAGAGATCGAATTCTTTGATAACTATTAGACTTTATCAGGAGATGTGTTGTAAAACCTTCCAGCTAAATATCGTGCTGTTCGGGACCTGAATAAAAGAGTCAATTACACAGATGTTGAAAGGTAGTGGTTCTGC
The DNA here is from genome assembly GCA_026289955.1 of Argiope argentata. NCBI lineage: Eukaryota > Metazoa > Arthropoda > Arachnida > Araneae > Araneidae > Argiope > Argiope argentata. The sequence continues at coordinate 448,447 of JAOUZG010013629.1, read as the reverse complement.
TTTTCTTTTATGGATATTATTTTTATCAGAATACTCTAGTTTAAGCTTTTTATATTTTCACCAATGAACAACTCTATGTCCCTTATAAAAGTTTCATGCTTTATTAAACTTAAACAATCGTCTCCTCATTCTGTTAGCGCTCACCGGATTTCAGCTTCAGAAAATGGTATGCTTTTCAAAATAATGCGCTCATGCTTTGAACCGATAAGAAGCGATTTTCTATCATTGAAAACTTCAATAAAGAAGAACAGTTCACGAACTTTTTATTTTTTCAGAAATAGTGTAGAGAGGATGGATAGTTATGAGCTCATCTTCACAAAAAAATGCTACTAATATTTTAACCCCATAAAAAACATTCTTTATAACTTTTTTTATTATTTCATAATCAAACAATTTCATTAAAAGAACAAGCTTGGATTTTGCACACTTCCATAATGTATTATATTAGTGGTTTTTCAATCATTATATTTATTGATTGCCAGACCTTTGATCAGGAAATCGTACAGGTTTTCTTTCTATCTTTTTTTTTCTCCTTCATAATTTTGTTAGTAAGAAAATACTTACATTTTTTTTCATATAAAAAGAAAATTTTATGACATACACACAACAAAAAGAAGAAGGGGGGGGGAACCCAGTTCAGTTAATCAGAATTTAAGCATTTCAGACTTTTAGTTTTAACAGATTTAAAATATCTCAGAAAATTAAATTCAAAGGCTTTTTTTAAATAATAATAATAATAATTTAAGTATTATTTTCTCATTTTCCAATGACATTTAAGAAAAAACAATATACCGTTAAAAAAATACGATATAATTTAAATATGTTAGAATTTTTTGCAACAGATTTCTCAATTTTTCAAGCACAATCACAAACAAATAATCAGCTTTCAATATACGCAATCAACAATGGTTAATGAATGAAAAAAAAATCAAAATCCTTAATTTTTACAGATGTTTTAGTAGAAAATCATTATTTTTAATAAATTTTGGCGTGATTTTTTTAAATAGAAGCCTTAGTTTACAAAATTTTATCTCTGCACTTATATTTTGGTTCATCCCCTGAGCAAAATCATGAAAATGCACGCCAAATGTCAGAAAGATATTTTTAATGGTATACTTAGATTGATAGGTTATTTGCTATTCTTCTTGAATGTAATTCATCTTTGGTTAAAAATTCATTCCTGGATTTAGTTTTATTTTCTTTGCTATAATGAGTATTTAATGTAATGCAACCAACACTCGTAGTTTCAATATTTCTACCTACTAGAACAGCATGTTAACTAACTTGGAAATACTACTATTAGGCATAAGTGTTATTTGAAATTTCTTCATGCATTTACTAATAGAAATTACAGCAATGTAAGAAAATTAAGATACCTTCGGATAAAGAATTATCTAAATTTGAAAGATCGTCATCAAAAAGAAAGAAATTCCTTCTGAAAATATTTCCAAATGAAGTCTAATAATTGGTATAAAAAATGAAATGGAAAAAGATTTTTTTAAAAAAATAAAAATAACGAAAAATGTTTATGCATTGTTTATCTTTTACAATATTGTTAAATGTATTGCTAACAGATTTATTTCCAGTTGTTAAGTTCCTTTAAAATATCCTTAATTTAAATTCTAATAGTCGGAAACATAAAAAGATAATTTTGATAATGTAAAACGATAGGCTTTAAGATAAGATTTCTTATGCAGATGGAACGTTAAATTATATGAACTAGCAAAAATGTGTCAGATCCATAGAGCTGGTATACTAATAGAGGGAGTGCAAACCCTACTAAGCAGTGGGACAAGATAGAAACACGTGCTGTGCGTATCGAATTCGTATTCACTGTAACCGCATTATCCATTCCCCATTATATTTCAATGGGAGATCTTTTCTTGCTTTTAACTGTTCAATTTTAAAGCTTATTTAAGCCCTGGTTAACAATTGCTGTGCAAATGGATGCAAAGAAAAAGCTTCTACGGACAGTTATCTGTCATTTCACTGGTATATTAAATAAAACATATTCTATTTATATCCATTTTAATTCCTTTAAACATTTCGTAGCCACGATCACTCAGTGATTTTGTTGTTATAACTGAATAATATTTCATAGTTTGGTTTACTTATTGTATTTAATTTATTTAACTTGTCATTAAGGTTCATTTAAACTGATAGAACTGCATTATATTTTACTACTTGCTTTATTTTAAGCTCGAATGTGTTGCAAGCGGTTGGCTGAAAGCTTGACGTGATTTTTTCTCGCCAATACAAGAATTTATACAAAGATTAATACATAAACATACTTTTTATTCATCCAATCAAGTTCAACTAAAATTTTAAAAACTTGTTGTGGATTACAATTGATTTTAATTCAGTTTTTTCAAATATTAATTCATAAATTTGGTTAATTAATTAAAAACTAACTTTCTCGCCAAAAATCTTCGTTTCCCTGTCGCCAAATAAATAACGAATTCAGTTTGTTTTTTTCCAACAGCGTTGGGATTAGGCTTAACATATTTTCGGCCGATTATTTCAAACGATTCTGTTTATTTTCATTATGTTTGATATATTTAAAAAAAAACATGGTTAATTAATAGAATTTTCTGATTCATTTTGAAGTACTTTCGAATTAAAATAATGTAGAATAAAGGAAATTAGAAATTTCTAATTTGTATTTGTGTTTCTAACTGGTGTGGGAAATTATAGCTTTTTGCAGTGTCACAATAGGCTTTCAATCATCAATTGGCGTTGAAAATTCAATGCTAATATAATTTTTGATCAATTATTTATAGTAATTGTAATTGTTAGGCCGGGATAGTTGAAATCTATTTCTTTTTTCAGGGCAGCTCTTGATTGTTGTTCGAATTAATGCTCCAAGTTTAAATGAAAATATTTGAATGAAATATATACCAGCTCTATGGTCAAATTAAATTCCAAGAAAAATACCTTAATAACAATGAAACTGAAACACACATTGAAAAGAAAATTGCCCAGAAGTTAATATGATTTTGTAATTTTAATGGAAGCCAACTCGATTTTGAAATCTGCATGTAATTTTTGGGACAGATTTCATCGATACCATGTAAACTCAAAGTAATTTTACAAAGAAAAAAATATCACAAAAATTTTGGTAAATTTTTGAAGGAAGTATAATTTGCACAGAGCAAATTTTCTTTTTAGTGTTCGGGTAAATAAAAAAAATATGAATATCTAATTTTTTTCCCACCCCGAAAAACAGTTTACGGTATCCGACTGCGTTAAAAACTGGTTTTCGATCCCTTTGGTGATTTTTTTAAAAAAATTTCTATTTCTTGTTTCTTTTCTCTTTCCAAAAGAGTTTATCTTTCGCCTCTAAGTAATTTAGAAGAAGAAAAAAATTATAGCGATCATAAAATACTTTACCGAAACAAAATAAAACGGGAAGTGGCATTCTGAAAATAAAAATAGACTTCATTTTGCCAAATTTTGAAATTTTCTTTCTTTCTTTTACTTTATAAAATAGTTTTATGGTGATGTTGACAAGCTATACATTTTTAACACATATTTTTCTTATTTCTTTGATAAAAGCTGGAAACATTTCTGTTCATTTACTGTTTCTGTTTACGATCTCGTGCTTGCTTTTCTAATTTTATTTTGCTTTTTTAAAAGATAAAATTTTTAATTTTCTTGAAATTTTTTACAATTTTTAACGTTTTTATAACAGGCCAGACCCCCCCCCAAAAAAAGCGAAAATTCTCCAGAAATCAGCACAATTCTGAATATTCTAAAAAAGATACTGAAAGTGAAATTTCAACTCGTTCTACTGATCTTACTACTGCAAGTTCTTCAAAACTCAGTGGTAACAACTATTTTAACATTCCAGGATAAATCTGCAGGACTTCGACCACATATAATAAACAAATTTAAACCTGTTTATAGAATTATGTGGACAGGAATTACAGTGTTGGAGTTCACAAAATGCCCATGAGAGTTTCAATGTCATGTTATGAAACTTTGTACCGAAAGAGCATTTTGTCGAGTTGTAAAAATTGCAGTTAGATTCATTTATAACTGTGTCTCCAATCTATTGATGGTATAAAAGGCCTACTAGAAATTTTAAATAATTTAAAATTCAGTGCAGGAAATTATATGTGAATTAATAGTTCTAAAAGACGTTCACTAGCAAAACTAAAAACTCAAAGAAAAAAACTTTCTGCCCTCCGAAAGAAAAAAATTCTTACCTATAGAGGAAAAGAAAGGTCTGAAATATCATACAGGGATGTTTTAAACAAATTTAATAACAATAACCATATTTTCCAACTAAAATTTGTTTTAACTTCAATTCCCTCAAAATTTTAATTTTCATAAAAATTCTCCATCGTTAACATGACATCTCAAAAACTATTAGATATTTATATAAAAATTACAGCATGTGTTTCAAATAATATAGGCAATGAAATGAACCAAAGTTTTATTGTTGGCAAAATACTTTTTCATGTATAGGTGTTTTTAGAAAAATTAAGTAAGGAATTTATGGGAAAAATGCATATATACGTATATTTTTACCCATAACTTCTTTGCATCTGATTATTTTTCTTATATTTTGGTTCATTTCATTCATCAATATATTCTATAACTTGCTTACAAAGAAAAATAGGATAGCTGCATTACAATTTTACGTAGAATGTTGGCCGTTTTTGTTAAATTTCCTTAAATTTTATTTTCTCAAAATATATTATATTTTCTAATATTTGTTTTTGTATTTATGGTGTTTATAATTGACAATACATCTGAAAACTATAAATAGTTTTTAAAAAATCCAATATTTTAGGAAAGTGTTTTCGAACGTAGTCGGAAACTTTAAACTGGTAAATATGTGATCATTTATCTCTCCCCTTATAGATGTTAAAATACCGAAAACTGTTTAATTTTTAACACACACACACACACACACACACACACACACACACACACACACGTACGTACGTACGCGAAAAAAAATACATTTTTTTATTAGGGAGTAGACAACAGACAGTGACAAATTTACTTTAGTACTTCTAATTTAGAACTAAGTAAATGGGGCACAAAATTAACAGGAACTTAAGATTGCATAGAAACAGCCATAAGAAGTATTTTCACATCTTGGAGTCTATGAATGGAGCGAGGTGAAAGAGGCGATTTCTACCAACCTGACAACGCTTCTGAGGGTATTCTTGCGGAAGGTCTCCTTGTCCTTGGCTTGCAGACTGGCCTCCACGATGGCGCGAAAGGTCCCCCTCCAGAGTCTCTCGAAAAGAACTTTATCATCAACATTTCTGTTCCGGTTCAGACGGGAGGAAGAGGCAGACGTGCCCTCAATCGACTCGCTGGTGCGCGGCAAGTGCCTCTTGGAACTTCTCATGACAATTTTAATCAAGCAGAAACTTTCTTTCTGAATGCTTTGAAACCACAATGCTTATGGAAGACGCACTTCAGGTGGCGGTTATGGAAGACACGCGATTGATATAAATATTAAAAATCCAAAAAATTGTAAAAATTCAACAAATCGCCCAGTGCAGAGCAATATATATATATATATATATTCAGTTGTAGCAGAAGAGATGGCTGATCCAATTTTAAGCACTTGATCTTTCTGGAAAATGGAAGACGTGGATATTCTTGATCTTTAAAGAAATAGATTTGAAGTTCTGACTTTTAATAAGGCGAATGATTGGAAGACTTCGTCGAATAAAATTCACTTTTAGGATTTCACATCAGGTCCAAACCAACTTACATCACACAGTACACAGGTGAAAGTTAAAGCATAACTTTCCTTTAGACTAATTATTCTTTAACGTATTGCCTTGAGATAGAACTTTGATTCAATACTTTCAGTTCTTAAAAGTGAAACAGATCCAATGTTCAGCAATAAAATATGCACTGTTTCGCTCATTCTCAATAACAAGTAATACGACAATTAGCTATCAATCAAAACAAGACCGTTGAATACTTCCGCGCTGTTATGTTGAATATCAAACAAATTTTTATGCCGAAATTGTCTTTGATGCAGAGAATTAAAAAAATACATTTTAAAGCATTGGAAGAAAATGTAACTATCATATAAAATACAGAATACGTTGAAAATTTATGTGACGCAAAAGTCCTGGTACTAAAAATTACTCCCAAAAAACAAAAACAAAACAAGAAATATTAAAAAAACAAACTGATTTTAGATTTCTAACATTAAAATTATACATATCATGCAATTTTTTAATCAAAAAATGGAAGACTTTTTTTAAAAATAACAATGAGTAATCTTGCATAGAAGTTTCCAGAAGAAATGAAAAGTATTCTAGTTGAACGAAACAAAACTGAAATGGACGATGCAAATATCAACAATAATTACATAAACTAAATATTACATAAACCAATCAAAATAGAATCTCAGAGAAAAATGATGAATACATGGAAAAGTGAGCAGCAATGAATTTCAACTGTCAAAAAAAATTATCTTTTGGAAAAAAAAAATAACCTTCTGGAGGATAAACAACCAAATGAGCACAACCACTGAAACATTGGATCGTGCTTCATTGGAGACTGTTTTGAAAGTAAATATCTAAATAATAATAATAATTTTTTTTTCACCCAATGTTAGGGACAGAACGCTGATTTCTGAAAGAAAAATCTGAAGGAAGCCACCAGAAAATCGTTCCCCGGAGGTATGTCGCAGCACACGTCACCATAGCGGTACAGGTCGAGTATAGTTGCTGGAGAGAAGGCAATATGGCCGCACGGACGCGCTTCTTGGTCTGTGTGCGCCCCTTCCGCCAGAGGCGGCAGTGGGGCGTGTACCGCGCATACACCCTGGATATCCCTGCAACGGAAGCCCCACCGTCAAAGCCTGATTGGTTTGCCGGTTTCTTTGGGGAGGGCTTTGCCCTGGCAATAATAAGAAATGAATAGCTTCACTAAGACGAAACTAAAATCAATATTCATATTTACGAATTTTTATACTAGAAAAAAAAAAAATTTTTTTAAGGAATAATTTGAAAGAGTAATTATTGCCGTTCCAAAAGTTAAAACCATTTAGAATTTTTTCAGAATAAGAGTTTTTTAAAAATCATGTCTATTAAAAATTATCGATAATTACTGATTGTTACGCTTTCCATTTATGCAAATACCGCTAGATAAATATCGATCTATCTGAGTATTTATTTAAAACTCACTCCTAACGATAATAAAATCAAACAAAATATGAGAATTTCCAAACACATGAGCAGAAGGAAGCAGGCAACGTTAAGAATGGCCATCCAGAAATCGGAAAGATGAAAATATTTACATTCAAGGTTATATGAAGCAGTGGATCTCAATCTATGCACATGACAGTTTAATTGTAAAAATCGATCTTAAAGCCACGAATAAGTGGGGACACCGGAAGTACGAAAGCACGCAGTTTTTTTCCAGATGCTCTCGGAACAAAGAATCTCTTAACATAAGAAACAGCGTCGTATATTTTTGTCATAATCTTATATAATCGTCATGTCCTTTTTTTTTCTGTGATAAAAATCCTTATTATAACAATGAGTAAAATAAACGAATGTTAATGGTGCTAAAACCCCGAGCATATCTCGATGTCTTGGACTATATTTAGCAGGATTTGTCCTCCTTAATTTAAAAAAAAAATAAATTCGCAACTAAAGGTGATTACGGTATTTTCGAACGAAATGTTTCCAAGAAAACTTTTTTTTCTTTCACAAATTGATTCCTAGACGATTTTACTTCTAAGTAAATATAAAAAATGAACATGTGACGAAAATAATTATAGATAAACATATCTTAAAATACGAAACAGTAATTCAAAAGCCCCCAAAAATATTACTAACTTATATTACTAAATGCATCCTGTAAAATTTTCTCTTTCCTAAGCATTTGGGGAAAGCAAAGCTCAATCCAAGCTTTCATTAAAATGAAATCTTCTTTTGCAAATCTGAAATAATATTGCTCCCACAACCCCCACCCCGAAAAAAAATACTTAAAAGTAAATCAATCAGCAAAATAAATTTAAAAAATAAAAATTCTGATTTCGAATAAAGAACATTTAATAAATACAAATCGGTAAGAGATGAACAATGTTGAATTTCGCTTTAAAATTCACAAAAGTAAATATTTGAAACTTCTTTTTTTTTCTTAATTAGTTGATTGATTCGCTTAGAATATAAAGCATAATTAAAAGGTTCTTTAGAAAAAAGTTAGCTAAGAAAAAAGTACCATCGGCTAGATCAAGAAGGAAGAATACACTTCCCCCCACCATAAAAAACACTTTTATAATAAGAAATCATACACAATTGAGACGCGAAGATTTAATTAACGATCCATTGGCTAAACTATTGCTCTTTTCTTCTGAATCGATTAAACCTAGGAACTCCAAGCGATACTGCCCCCAAGTCCGACATTCACGTGCTTCGAATTCTGAGCATGCACTTCGGCAGTAGGCATTCCACAGAAAGGGGATCTGCGTTTGTCCACCATCTAAACTTCTCTCGTTTAACCGCATTTTTGAAAAAGATAAACGTCTCCTGAGCGTGCCCCCCCAAAACGTGAAAGGTTGATTATTTTGAAAAATGTAAATTGGTTGAATAATAAGAATGGCTCCTTCCGTACTTGACGAATATTGAAAATTGCTCGGTGAAAAACAATTTCTATATTTACCATAACAAAGCCTCTTCAGGAGCGCCGAATTTCCCCCCTCTCCCCTACTGAGGAGAAATGTGCTTTTTTTTTTTCCCTTCTTCAGGTAATTATTCTACAAGACATGGTTCTCATGCTGCTTTTCATTAAGAGTGCCAACTAAGTTATAAATTACTCACAGAAACAACAAAGAACATTTCGGCACTAAGCGAACATAGATTCGTATTGTTCAGACAAATGTTTGGTTTATCCATTTTCTAAATTTTGATAATCGGCATTTGTTTTTTATTGGTCTTGAAAACTATGTAGATATTAAACAGACAGTTTCTTCTATCATTTTCATCACGGAAGGAAACACAAGCGATTATGTATTTGATGAAACAATAAAGAAGGTTTGGAATCAAGGCAACAAAGGAAACATATCTTTTGAAAATTAGGTATATATTCAGAAAAGTTCATACGACTATTAATAGGATTTTTATTAAAAATACAATTTTATAAATTTTGAAACGGATGTAAATTCCATTTTTGCGCAATAATATTCTGGAGTCATATCGCGGAGAAACGGCAAAATCGAGCTTAATATGGTAATAATTAAAATTTGATCCGCCCAGCCGTGTGCCGAAACACACACATTATCACTTTTGGTAGAGATTTTTGTGATAAATTAATCATAAATTTGTGGATATAAAAACAACGCTTACAATTTCGTCCTCATTTCTGCTGCCACTTTTTTTAAAAAAAGAGATTAAGTCTGGCAAAATGTTCGTGCTAATGTCGATTACAATGACGCCACTCCCAGAGTACTCTCTTCGCTGATTTCTAATTTGACAAGCAATCCATACCACTATTACAAATGTGAAAGTTCGGGTGGATGGATGATGTTGCTCCATCACGCCAGAACGAAATTGGGTGGAATTTAGCACAGAGATAGACTATAGTCTAGAAAAGAACATAGGCTAATATTTATTCCGGTTAATTGAGTGGCTAATTTTTTTTTATAAATTAAAAACTAACTTATCCCAACAAAACTCTTCTCCATCAACAAATGAGAAAGACTTCGATTTGTTTGTTTCTCTATCGAATGAAGTTAGGCTTAACCTATTTGCGACCAATTATTTCGAATGACTCTGTTTATTTTCTTAAAGTTTGATGCATTTTAAACCACATATTGTTAACCAATCGATCTTTCGAATGCATTATGAAGTACTTTTGAATTAAAATAAAACATAATAATGGTAATTAAAAAAAATTCAATTTTGTATTGCGTTACCCCAACACATGTCGAAAATTCACGCATTGCGTTGTCTCAATTGGCGCTGAAATTCACAGATGCGCATTGATGTTTTGTTTTATTACAAGTAATTATTTATTCTCAAGAAAGGATTATTTTAATAAAAGTAATTATTTATTCTAATTCAAGGATTATTTTTTTAAATAAATATTTATTATAATAAAAGGATTATTTTAGTAAAAATTATTTACTTTCACAAAGGAGAAATTATTTTATTCTGTTTAAAACCATTTGCTTACTAAATTCATCAGAACAGAAAATAAAAAAAATCTGAAAACACCTGCCCGAGCTTTTTGAATCGTTTGTTTTTATTTAACCGTTTTTCATTTTAACATTATCTTATCATTCTAATGGAATTCTTTGCGATTTATTGTTCTTTTCGTGGATTTTCCGGCAGAAAGATGTTTTCATTACTGAGAAGTTCAGCTTTTTTTTTTTTAATATAGAAATTCTTAAATCGTTTCCTTCTCATAAGAAAAATCAGTTGAATCGAGTTAAGTGTATTTATTCTTTCTAATATATTCTTAAGAAAAGCACCAGTCAGTAGTAGTGAAGCTATTAGAGCAAATGTATTCTTTTTTTTTTCTTCTTCTTACGCTGCTTGTGTTAATAGAATTCGATCTTTCCTGTTTATTTACCTTGATTATTTTCCTGCTGTACGTATTCTTTTTGCCTACTTTCATTATTTTGGATTAAATTTTTTTTGAGTGCATTCCATATTACCGCATTTTTTTTTTCAATATCTCCGTTAATTTGCAGCAACGTTCATCGAAACATTATGATTAGAAATCCTATTGCTACCGTTCGCCTTACATTCGGCCATTTCGCTAAAATTTGGAGATAAACTTTTTTTTTTTTTTGGCGAAAATGACTGTATATCAAAGCTGTTCCGTTATGTGTTTTTGTAATTAAATTAAATTTGTATTGGCTATATATTTTTTCATATAAGCTTATAGTAGTATATTTCCGTTAACAAATAATGTATAATTCCACCAAATTTTCTCAATTTCTTTGGCGATAGTTCGTTTACGACCGGCAAATGGAAAAGTATCCTTATAGTTTTAAGTAGTTTTTTTCTCCACCGTAATGAAGTTAGACATAATGTGTTTTCGATCGGTTATTTCAAAAGATTCTGTTTATTTTCTTGGTGTTTGATAAAATTAAAATTAAACATTGTTATTTAATATATCTTTCGATTCCTTCAGAAGTAATTTTGAATAAAAATAAAACTAATTAATTAAAATTAAAAAATTGTAATCTGTATTGTGTTACCCCAACTGGTGTTTAAAATTTACGTCTTTGCGTTGCTCCAATCGACGTTGAAAATTTATGCACGCATACAATTTTACATTGTGATTAGACTGTTAGTTCTCACATATACATTTCAAAATTTCCCCTCGGACGCAGTCGCGGGTAAAAGCTAATGTATATATATATATATATATATATATATATATATATATATATATATATTAGCCGCCTTTGGCGACCAGTCGGTTGGCCAATATTAATGCTCGCTAAAATGTTCAATTAATATTATATGCAACTTTGTCTCATAACAGGTTTCTCAGCAAATATTCACTTATATAATTCACTTATTAGTATTATTCACAGTATTATATAGGCCTGTATTATGTAGTATTCTTTTCATTGTACTACTCATTTCTCTCTTTCTATCCGTGCCACTAAATTTTAATTTTAAATTAAAGTGGAAACGCTGAAACTTCAATTAATGTAAAAACCTTTTTTTTTTAAATAAAAAGTGTAGGGAAAGGAAAGCAAAGTCGTTCGTGCACTCATTATTTATAACATCTCAGAGAATTAAAAAGCAAAAATTCCATATAGTCTTCATAAAATTCAGTTTTTAGGATATAAATGCTGTTAATAATAATATTTTAATTTTTCGGTTTATAATATTTTAAACAATTATGAAGTTCAAATTTTAGATAATCCTTTTGTTCTAAGGAAACATAATCTGCGAATTTTCTTAACACTCCAAGTTTTAAATAAATAAATTTTTATATCTTTCGCGATCAAATCTGATCCATTTATTAAGTACTATACAATATCAAATATCAGTATTATACAATATCAAAAGTACAATATCAGTATTATACAATATCAAAAGAATCAATGTCCACATAATCTAAACCAATCACTCTTAAGAAATCTTAGAAAGTGATTCGTTTCTTTGAGAAGGTCGATGAAGTGATCTAATATCGTCCATTTATGTCGAATAGTGATATTGAAATTTTCATAAATCGGTCAGCTTTAGAGATTGATGTACTTTATTGGAGTGCAGATCTTTTTTAATCAGAATATTAGATTCTCAAGATTATTTTGTTAAATATGACTCTCAGGGTGGAGGACAAATGTAAAAATTTTAAATTAATAATTACCCAGCATTTACTGACTCAATTTATGTAACATACAATTATTTATTTCATTATTAAAAGATTGTTATAATTGAAAAAAAAATTTTTTTTTGAGCTTTAAGATATTTTAGAAATTAGTTTTTTGTTGCAGTATTTCAAAATTTCATTTAAAAATTTAATTTTTAATAAATGAAAATTGTTTAAAAAAATTTCTTCGATGCATACATTTTTAGCCTCTCTATATATGCCAAGTTAGGTAACTCTATATCAGGGGTTCTCAAACTTTTAGACATTGCAATCCCCTTTTTAGAATAAGTGTTTTGGCGACCCGCCAAAGTTTTAACACTGTCTAAACCCTGAAACAATAACTAAAAACTACACGAATGGTTATGTTTCATCCTTACTATAGCAAGACGGATATCTGACGTGGGTTGGAGGTGTTCAGAGTCTGCTAAAGAAGCACATAGCAGTGCGCACTTTTTCTGCAATTCAATTGGATGAGTCGACAGATGTGACCAACTGTGCTCCATTTTTGTGCTACATCCGTCATATGATTGCGATGATTCCATTCATGAAAACGTATTGTTTTGTAAGACCCCGCCCAATGATACATCAGGTGAAAGTCTTTATAAGGTGTTCGCTGAAGCAACTGAACTTTTTGAAATTGATCGGAAGAAGTGCGTGTTTCAACTTGTAGTGATGAAGCAAAGGCCTTCACGGGAAAAAAGAGTGGATTAGTTACTGGGTGGAAATCATTTTTAATACCGAACGCGAGCTGGGTCCGCTGCTCTTTACTCGGGTGAGAACATGCCCGATGAATTACGACAAGTTTTAAATGAAGCTGTCAAGATAAGTGAACTACATCAAAAGTCGTCCACTGCTGAGTAGGTTGCTTGAGAAATTGTGTGAAAAGGTAGGAGCTTTGCATAAACATCTTCTCTTTCACACTGAAGTACGGTGGCTTTCCCGCGGTAATGTGCTGAGCGGGCTGCTTGAATTAAAGTCAGAAATGTTGACGTTTTTGGTTGATTTCCACTTTTTTCTGTGATGAAAAATGGTTGGTAAAGCTTGCTTATTTAGCAGACATCTTATCTTATCTTAATGTTTTGAACTTATCCCTTCAAGAACCAGACAAAATTGTATTTCTTATGTTCTGTATGTTCAAGACAGGGTAAATGCGTTTGTAAAAAAACTTAGTGTTTGGAACACAAGAGTTAAGAGGGAGATTTTGAAAATTTTACACTTAATCAAGAGTTTGTAGAGTATGTGTCGGATATTGGCGCCATATCCATTGATACTTCATCTTTCTCCTTACTAGTATCATTTTATCACGAAGCTTTGATTGAACAGTTTACTGATTTACATTACCGTTAAAGATATGAGTAGGCTTGTGTGGGTAGTCAATCCGTTCAGTGAACAAGCCATAACAAAAGCTGAGCTAAGTGCCTGTCATCATGATCAACTGATAGAGATTTTAAGTGAACAGTCAGCTAAAGTAACTTTTAACAAAGTTTATGTCGATTAATTTTGGATACGTATTGAAAAGAAATACCGAGAACTGTCCACAGCAACATTAAAAACTTTGATGCCATTTTCTACATCTTACAACTGTGAACTAGGATTCTCCATAATGATGAATTTAAAAACAAAATCAAGAAATTGTTTGACTCTGGAAAATAACATTGTTTTGTGTGTTACAAAGCTCATTCCAGATATTAAAAAATTGGTTAATTCCAAACACGCTCATGTATCCCACTAACTAATAGAACACAAAAATCAATTTATATGTGCATTAAAAGCTTTATGTGTATTCTTTTTTTAATAAAAACTACAGCAATAAATTAATTTTCTTTAAACTTTTCTTCCACATCTCGCGACTTTCTCTGGGGGTCGCGACCCACCATTTAAGATCCCCTGCTCTAGATCATACGGTGTGGTCTGTAGAGCACCAATGCACACACACACACACATGCTTAAACACATTCGATTAATTTTAAGTCTATGGAAAATTTCAGGGTTCTGATTACCTTGGAATTGATATATTATTTAAATAGTGGATGGAAAGGTCTATAATATAATTTTTATACATTTTTATTGAAAAGTAAGATTTTAATTTTCATAAATTAGTCAATTTTAACGGATGGTTTAATACATATAAGTGCAACTTTTTCTATTTAAAATATTAGAGCTTCAATAATATTTTCTTAGATATGCCTCACAAAGCAGAGAATCAAAATATTTTAAATTCTTCATTCATCAAAAAATTTATATTTACTGACTCAAATTATATACAATTTAGTTATTTATTTCATTTAGACCATTTTAATTTTAATACTTAACAGTATTTATGCCTATTACTAAAGATTTACAAATTGGCACGTTTGTCCGGATTTGAATGTATATTCCGATTAAATTAATAATATAGATACTGTGAACGATTATAAAAAGATTTATCTTATTATTATTTTTTTTACAAAACATGATATTCATTTCATTTCATAGAATCACGTGCGGAAAATTACATTTTTCTGGATTTAATTTGCAGTAATTATTAACTTATTTTTTCCTTAGAGTTTTTGCCAACGTGATGGCGACACGCTGACATGCTCGTGTTGATTAAATTGTTATTTCGAACAATTTAATGGTGGATTAAATTATTATTTGAATACATTTTTGAAAAATATGATTGAAACATTTATTTAAAAATTCATTATATAGAGAGATTTAATCAGTAGGTAAAAAATTTGATATCATTAAAAAGATATTTTTTTAAACTTTCATTTGACATAAAAATCATTTTTGTGTGATTATATTTTTAAAAGTTACCGCAAAAAAAGTTTACAATTCGCTTAGCTTTAATTAATTAAAATTCTAATTTAAAAATTTCTGAATCCAAGCCATTTTCGAATCCACTTGAATACACACAAAAAAATTCATCAAAATCAGTCCAGCCGTTTAGGAAGAGTTGAATCACACACACGCACAGAATTTTATATATAACGATAAAAAAAATAATAAGTCAATTCCTACTTGGGTCAACAAAGAAAATTTTTTAATTAGTTAACTTCCAATAAATAATTACAATTAATATGAATAATTTATTAAAAAATTATTGATTTTCGCAAGGATTGAACTCACATTCTTCACCTTAACGTGAAAAATACTAAAATCTTTGCATTTTATCCATTGAGCTAATTTCAATTTGCAACAAGCTGCTAAAACTGCATTTAAAGTAATAAAAATTAATTTAATTTAATTAATGGATCGATATTTGAAATTTTTTTATTAACATCAAGTGTCATTCACTACAAGTTTTAAAAAATGCATTTGAGCTTGAGTGGTTGAATGAAAAGCATCTTATTAATGAATGAAAATGTAAACAGGACAGAGAGGGAGAAGGCGAGCAATGCGGATCCATGTGTTTCCCCTCCGCCAGAGAGAGACGCCGATGCTTCGAAACGCCGTGTGACTCGGCTGACGTCGAGTCTGGAGCATTTGCATCCCATTAAGGGATCTCGAGGTTCGTGGCTGCGAGCACATTGGATGCTTTTCACGTGTCGCCTGGCTATTTGCACACTTGGATTTGCTATCGTTATGCTTTGCCTACCTGCAAGAGGTTCGCTGTTACATGAAGTGATTCCACAGAATTATCCTGATTTCGAATGATATTTTCCAAGTGATCACAGCCTTACGATTCTTTCTTTAATGTATTCAATCACAATCGGAATTCCAGTTAAAAAAAATTATAGTAGCTTGCAACTGGTGTGACTGTTTTCATTTAATCTTTCTCCACAGAAAGAGAAATAGATCTTATCTGAAGGACTTTGAGAGAGATGAGAACTAGAATAATAGCAGCAATGAAAATCGGCAGAATACAAATATCTCAATGTTACTTCTGACGCCTTTTATAGCGGTAATTTAAACGTATCACACGGAAATTGCATTTTGTGGTAAAATGCACGAAAAAATAAAACTAAAGATAATAATGATGATCGTTATACAAAGAATTACTTTATTTTTGGCTAATTTTTCTTTAAAAAAATTACTAAATATTGCATATGAAAATAAATAAATCTATAAATGTGTTCTAATTTATTAAATAATTTTTTTAAAATAAAAATAGGATGTCTTATAATATATTGATAGCCCAAGGCCACTAATGCAAAGTAAACTAAGTTTTCTCAAGCGTAAAACCAATTATTTCTTTCTAATTAGCAAGCCCTAGAAATTTTATACTCTAGTTCAAAACGGTCCAAACTTGAATGCTTAGTGTTATGCAACGAAACTATTATTAGTATTAGAACATTCCAATTATTAAATTGAAATCCTTACAATTAAAAGTAAAATTCTAGCTAGCATATAAAATCACCCAATTAAATTTATCAAAAATAATCATCATTTGTTTGTCCGGGTGCACTTTCAATCTCATCTGCACAATAATTCTCAAATTTGAAAATATCATCCTTGTTCGTGCTGACATGTCGAACCTCAGCAAGCAGAAAAATCAGCGACACGAATATTTAATTGTAAAAATTTAACTCTCTTCATATGATTTTAAATTCATTTTTCTGAAGATCTTCATATACCTTTTAATGTTTTTAAGGTGAAATGATTAAATCTTTTAAATTCTTTATGCGTTTGATGTCTGTGCTGTTTCATACAATGCCATGCTTAGAAGTTTCTGTAACATGCGTTTCCTATAAATAAATTTTCAAAAATGATATCATAGTTAGACATTTTGCATGATGAGGCCTCTCATTTTCAGTATTTTTAATTTCACATTCTACACATTTTCAGCACAGCCATAATATTATAGATGAACTATCCTTATTTTTTTTACATTTTAATATTTTTATTCATTTTTTATGATTTATGAATAGTATTAACAGTTGTGTCCAATATTATTGCACAATTTGATATATGACTGTAATGTGACCTGACAAATTGTGTCCGTGTGTGTGGTAGCGCAAAGGCCACGTTTGGCCACCCGGGACTAATTGTACCAGATCAAGTCCTAATATTGTTTTCATATTTCATAATTGAAAGGATTTCGATTCTTTAGCAAATCCATTTCCCGACCAGAACAACCAACCATCTGTTCTTTCCACCCCAAACGAACAGCTCGAGTGTTTCCATCAGTCAGTGACATTTTCTCTTTTCATAGATTAGTTAATAACACCATACATTATTATTTTTTTTCATTCCGATGGTGTTCGTATAGCAAAAGCATTTCCATCCAGTTATGCGAAAGAATCGCTAAAATTCGCATCTTCTCTTTCGAGGATGTTGCAAATAAGTTCAATCACTCTTCTAGAAACAATAAATTAAATTTCGAATGCTCAAAATAAAAGGTTGAAACGCCATTCCGTAAATCAATTTGTTACTTATTCGCTAATTTTAAGAAACGCCAGAATTAGTAACTGGTTGAAAGGTTAGAAAACCTTTATCAGCATTATGATCGGAATAATTCTTCCAATTTTACAGCCATTTAATGGGCTATAAATACTGCCCTATCAAATGAAAGGTGGTGACGTCGATGAGAGTTACACTCTTTTAGTTTATGTATTTTAACTGATTTTTATCCATTTCTTCTGAAAGGTTCAAAAGAAAAAAACTCATTGTGGCAAGGTAAACTTGTTTAAAAGCAAGGAAGAAAATTTTTAAATATTTATTCACCCTGACGCAAAGTAACATGTCTAATTTTTTTTATAAAAAAAGGGGGGAGGGGGCATTATTATACAAATAATCAGAGCGATGAATTTCAAGAAGTGAATTGAATTAAATAGAAAAATCGCAATGAATTCCCGGCCGTTATTTTGAGTTCCAATTTTCAGAGATGCCACTAGCGAGGTTCGAAACGAAAGGGCACGGAGCAGAAGGAGGAGGGAACGCTCCAATCTCCTCTGCCGTGGCACAGGAGACAGAGGCGCAGCTTATTTCCTGAAACGTGATTGATGTTTGCGCTGCGCTCAGCACGAACAGATTTCTTTTCAAAAACTTGCTCACCGTTCAAACTACTTTAAAATTGATTTGTCCCGAATTCATCAGATGACACTTAACAGAGTCCAAATATCACACAACACAGTTATATTTCTGATCGAAATTCCAACAACTCAATCAGCATCACAGAAAATAAACGCAGTGTTTCATATAAATAATCGCAACCAAAAGAGAATGAACTGCGTCCTAAATGTTTAAGTTTTTTTAGTAAACAGAAAAATTTCTAAGGTCTTAAGGTAAATTTCTAAAATTTTCCACTCCACGCAAAAACAAAACAAAAATTAATATAAATAAAAATAAGAAGAAAAGTCTTCCTAATGTTCATAGCTTTAACTAGAATCTTATTTATATTTTTCATTTCTTACTACACAACAGGATTCAAATGACTCGTTCCAGAAAAGCTTTCATATACAATTATTTTCTCAAAAAAAAAAAAAAAAAAAGTGTATCGCCGAATTAAAATGAAACGGCAGCAATACCGTTACGACCACCGAAAATTGGCCGTCTGAAAGCGCCCCCGAAAAATTGCCCACCTCTCAATGCCCCAAATGACTGTATATCAAAGCTTAGCAATCGTTACCTCTCATTATATGTAAGCGTGTGTAAGAATTCAGAAAATTTTTAAGTCTGTCCACAATGATCGACCTCTCGCTCTCCGCTTCCGATTTAATCGCTGGCTTTTCGAAGCTGGAAGGGAGGCGCTTATTCAGCCACTTTGCGGACATCAGATTCTCTCCCCCCCCCCAGCCCCTAGACGTAAACGAAGGGCAGGGGGAAGGGAAGAGTGCGAAAGCCAATTACAGGGTGGTAGCTGCAAATCTCAAAACAACTACTTATTCCGTTCACTTCTCTTCGAGAAGAAGGGAGGGAGTGGAATCCGCGAACTCACAAAAAGATTGCACTCTCCATTCATTCACTCGCTCGCTTTCACGGAGAATCAAATGTCGAGATTTCGGCGAATTTCTAAGTTTTGAGATGCCGCAGGGACTGCAATCAATCGAAAACAGTACATTGCGCGGAAAATGGTTCAAGAAGTAAATTTGACATTCAGCGTCACGTGACGAAACCCCCTTCCTCCAAGGGAATAGACAAAGAGGAAATATGTAAGGACTTTCTTTTCTTTTATAACCATTTCAAACTTATTTGCGGTTTGACATTCAGAAATATATACATACATTTTTTTAGCCTTTTCATTTCAAAAGATTTTAATAAAATCCTTTCCTTTTATTTTATAAGTTCTATATATAAAGAGTGTGAGAATAAGTAAACTAAATTCCTCAAAAACAAAGGACTTTGAATCAAAATATCAGGACAATTTATTTAAACCCACAAAAAATATAATTTCTTTGATTTTATAACAAATTTTAATTACCATTGCATTGTTTAAAAGTAAATAAATTTATTTTTGAAACTGCAAAACAGGAAAATACGAAATGCTTGAGTTTATATATATATATATATATA
>JAOUZG010013629.1:387838-428580 GCA_026289955.1 Argiope argentata | reverse complement strand
TTTGTTTATATATATATATATATATATATATATATATATATATATATATATATATATATATATATCAAATACAGAACAAACGCACTCTAACTATTCGATCAAAATAAGTTACTTTTCAAAAGTCAAAACTGCTGACTGTGAAATCTAATGTGGACCTTCTCTTGGAAAATGCTTCTGATTATGTCATTCATAGTATTATAAAGAGGAAATATTTTTTTCTTTTGTTTTCAATTTTGACTTTCTATCTAACAGAGAAATGAAAAGAAGCCAATACCAGTCATTTCCAAATTTCTTCAGCAAAGCGCACTTTTGACTAAAGCCTGATAGATTGCGATTTATTTTCAGTAGAAAATCCGTGCCGATACCTCAGACGGACGTCACGCCAACGGAAGCTCGTCCCTCACAGCCACAAAACCACTTGAAGGCATTCTTCAAAATTACATTTTCATTGTCATCCTCTTACTCGGTCTGATCAATGCAAGTGCAGCGAAACGATAAAAGGAATTAAAAAGCAACTACAGTGGGAAGTTCCATCGTGCAGCCCACGAGAATTCGCTGCATAAACAACTTATGGATTGATCGGAGGCCAATTTTGATAACTTGAGGTCAAAGACGATGCATTATTCGGAGGCCTCTCCCAGGTAAATCCATTTAATGACAGTAAAGTCATGTGAACTAAATTTATTTGTGCTTTTATATTTATTTTCTAACATTCGTCATTTAAAGTGAAAGCGAATCATGAATGATTTATTCTGAAGTCATTAATTTTCAAATGAAATAAAAATGGTTGAAATCGGAATCACTTAAGGTGAAATAATTCCTAATGAAGGGTTGTAATGGTAGAGACGGTACAGCGACAATGGAGTTGGGCATCTTGCAGCAGTCCAAACTATAAGGGGGGGGCTCCTCTTAATTTAATTTCGCATTCTAATACACATTTTTAAATCAATCAACATATTAACTATCTATTCAGATTAATCATATATATTTTAGAAACTTTTTTAAAATAGTTTTTTACTTGCTAAGACTCATAACTGTTCGGGATCCATGATTGTGCTTTATTTTATTCTTAAGTGGATGCTAGATACTTATAAATAATGTAGTAATCAAGTGAAAGTAATGAAATAGACATAAACCCGAAGATCATACCTGACAAAGTATTATCATTCTAATACTTCATAATTCAAAGAAATTTTTCCCCCAACACTTATTCGCCAAGTTGGCTGAAAACAATTTTTAAATGTCCTATTAGTGATTTTCTTACAGCCAATCGGATCTAGGTAGCTGCCTAGTGCTGATCAACAATGAAACATAATTTTTGTGATTTCTCTTTAAAATGATGGACAGGTGACTACTCACGACATATCTATACAATTTAATATATGACAGGATATTTATACAAACTTTCACACAAAATAAATGTTGGCGATTTAAGCCCAATGCCGTTGGGTTGTTGATTCTTTGATTTTTCTATTATTTTAATTATATAGATAACAGTTTTACGTTAAGATGAAATTTAAAAAATAAAATTTCTTCTTGTTTAAAAAATACATTTCGAACTTTATTCAGGACACCAAAAATCTCACAAAGCAAATTATTAAAATGTTGAGGAATCTCCTTGCAATTACTCTCTTTCTCACTCGACAAAACGGGTGGCAAATCTGAGCCGAAAAAAAGGGTTCCACACGCCAAACGACAGTTTGCATCGACACTTCACATGCCGCTGCCATACAGACGACAATGGGGGGGGGGGGGAGGAATCACGGGGCATGCGCAACAATCAATCGTTTGGCCCCCTCGCATAATGAAAGGGCGGCTCCGCCTCTACGCGGTGCCGGTTACGATTGTATCGACCCGCGGCAGATGGAGTGACGTCAGAGAAAGGGAAATCTGGGGGACGGTAGAGGGTCTTATAGCCCCGCTAGCGACTGCTGCACATTAAAGCCAGAACGTCTTGGATATAACACGCATAAAAAAAAGGTTCTACGAGGGACCCCCATTTTCAATCAGTTTTTTCAATATATATATATATATATATATATACTCTCCAAAAATTATGATAATAAAGAATGTAAAGATTCAGTTTTCTTTTGTAGAACCCGAGGACGACGAAGGATTAACACCGAAGCGTCAAGCAATGCATTTCAGATTAACAAGTGCATGGAACATAATAATAAAAGGTAGAAACGTCACCACAAATGATAAATATCTCCTAGCAGGTAGGACTTCAAAAAGTATTATCAATGAGTTTCACGATAATCTTTAGGGACAAAGGAGATAAAACTGACTATTTAATTTCCCAAAATTATATAATCAGCAATATTACAGAAAATCTTACGATGATCGGATTACCGGCATTTACTAGAGATACACAACCTCCAATTAATGCACATTATAAATTTAACGACACAAAATTTAAAGGAATGCAAATATGAATCGGAAAATTTGTTGCAGCATTTGCGATTTTTTAAAGTTGTTGTTAAAAGAATTGATTACAGCAATAAACAAGGGGGAGGAGGAGGAATAAGGAAATGTATTTCTAAAGGTTTATTCAAATGCATGAATATATCTGAACCCTAGAACTGTAAGTTACCAATGCAATAATTTCACCTTTAAAAAAACCCATTTCTGCATTCCTGTAGCATCAAACTCAAAATAATTCACCATCGGAGCAGTTGAACCTTACCAAATGTAAATGAAAAGCATACTTCAAATGTATCAATACCTCTCATAAAGATTTTAAAATAAGTATTTATTTCTTTTCTATTCATTGAGAATTTTTGATCAATTGTCTTAAGAAATATGTATCTGAAATTTTCAAGCAAAACAATTTCTGAATAACTATTAGCTTTAATTATACACTTTAAACTGGACGTATCTCTGTCACGTAACAATACTTACTTCAATACAGATTTTATATCTTTAAAAGTCACTTCATAGGATTTAAGCTTCCTCACTTCAAGTAATTATATTCCTCGTCTCAGTCTAAATGTCAAAAAACAGCTTTTTTTTTTTTCCTCACACCTATTTACTGCATATTGACCTTTCTCAAAAATAAATAAAAATTGGTGGAAGTATTAAAAGGGTTTTTTCAGGTTTTTTTAAAGGAGGTGTATGCATTAGATATAAAACTATAATAAATAATTTCTAATTATCGTTAAATGCATAATAATGGCTCTAATGCCAGAAAAAATAAAATCAAACATTCCTAAATATCTAGTGTTAAATATCTGTAAAAAAAATAGCTATTGTTAATTTTTAATGAAAATAAAGGATTATTTAGATTTATTAGATTATTAACGATTATTTGGATTTGCAAAATTAAAGGTTCATTTTATAAAAATTAAGTACCAAATGCTTTCCCTCCCACAGTAAATCACATTTCTTACAGTTTTCTTTAAAAAATACTATTATAAAATTTCCAACTTTTTCCAAGTCTAAGATTATTTTTTTTCTTTTTGCTTTCCAAACCTAACTGCGAGAAAGGGTAAGACATTTTCTTATAACACATTATCTATAACAGTAGCAAGGTTCATGAAATTCCCAACACAGGATTCAAAAGTCAAGAAGTGATCTCCGTGAATATAACTTTAATAATGACTGATGCGTAAAACCATTTTTAACGACCTTAAGAGCATGTAGTATGTAACAAAATATTAATCAGTAATTTTTTTATAATGCATTAATTTAATTTCATGAATGTAAATTATATTAATTTTATAAATGTAGTTGCGATTAAGATCTAAAGAAAAATAGTTTTGCAGATTTGAATCAGTTACCGAGATTATTTTGTAATTTGATTTATTGAAATTTGATGAAAAGAAATGTTTACAATTATGTTACGGTTTTCTAACTAGGAATTTATAATTAAAAAAAGATGAAACAGTATTATGGGATTCATTTAGGCATTAGTGCAGTGAAAATGAATGCAAACCGGAACTTATTTATCAAAAGACTAATGATAAGAAAGCGAATAAAAATATCATATGTGCTTTTATCAGCACACATGTTTAATTGAAAATTGCCTTCACTGCCATTAAAGGATATTATTGCAGAATCAGTTTCATACAAGTGAATGTTTTCAATTCTTATAAAGAATAAATAAAATTTAAATCATAAGACTTACCAAACATTGGCTAGATAAAACAAATATTAATGGAGAGATAAAAAAAAAAAAAAAAGAAGCTTACAGCGGCCTTCCAAAGTCATCTTTTGGAATAATTTCCATTTCCCCAAGTTTTTCTTTGTCCATCAGCATTTTGCGAAAAAGGACCACTTTCGATTCTATTTCCTCATCTGGATATCTATTAAGAGAAAAGGAGAAGAGAGAAAAGATGTTTTCTTAATAGTTAAATGCAGTGTACTTCAGAAGAAAATACAATACTAAAGTTTAAAAACATTCATTCTATAAATGATAAATAGTCAAAACATTAATTCAGATGCTACACATTTTAATTAAAGATAAAAAGAAAGAAAGAAAACGTTTAAATAAATAAATTTTTAGCATATCACACAAGCCGAATTCTTCAAGCTGTATAAATGGAAATTGCTACAAAAAAAAAAAAAATCTTTAAGCATGCCAAAGAATGCGGGGAGGGAATCGGGCGATTTTTTTACATTTATGCATAGACTAGCAGCACCAGCACGGCTTTGGCCATGACATAGCATCCAAGAAAAAACATAATCAAATCCTTTAAACTTAAGTCCAACCTCCACCGAATATGACATAGGAATGTTACGCAACGTGAAACAAACATAAAAATATGTTTAGAAATTATCAAAAATAGCTACAAAACAATTTCTATAGGACACATTCAGAAATGTTTAGACTGTTACAAAGGTAAAAATAAGATATGTCCGTAGACGAAACACGAGCAATCATTCCGAGGTTGGATTTCCTTTTCGGCATAATAAGATTTGAATCGCTGTTTAAAATCAGATGTAAACAACGAATTGCATCGCATATGCATACCGCATCTCATGCTATTCGCACATGTGCAGTTTGAGGTTTCCGCTCACGGACGGAAAAATTAAAATCGCAATTATTAAACTCTACTTTTTATTTTGATACGCTTTTAATATACTAAATCCTTCCTCATATATATGCTCTACAAAATGGTATAAATATCTCCAATATTCGTTAACTATTTTTCGAGTTTTCGGAGTCGAAACATACAGATGCTTTCAAGAGAGTACATTTTATAATTTGTATAGATAAATCTAAGCATTCATTAAACATAGGATGCTTTCTGTTTCATGATAATGTGAACTTTTTATTGAAATTTTTTAAAAAAATATTTCGGCAGGATGAAAGGCAAAGGTTTCCTGATCATCTAAGCTATTGTTAACGAATTCTTTTCAGTCTTTAGACAAAAGCAATGAAATATCAAATTTTTAAGTAATCATAAATAATAATTTAATTACGATCGCATAGTATTTGTTGAAAAATAAATAATACTTAGGTAATAAATATTATAAAAATAATATACAATTATAGGTTTATTTAAAAATTTACATAACAGAAAATTTTTAAGATTTAATGTAAATACCAAAAGTTTGTATCAGCTGGTAAGAACTATACGTCGATCGATGCCTTTCAAGCATATGCTGATAAAATTAACTACCGTTTGTGATTATTCTTTCAACTAAATGCACAGAATACCATTTTATGATGCAAAGTAAGAATTTGTTTGATTTTCTCATTATATTGGAAAGAAAACTCGTTCCCTTTTCTAATTAACATCAATATCAAGTGGCTGCATTTTTGAATATTTCCATTATAATTACTCAGAGCAAAGGAAATGTTTTTTTTTTAATATATTTTGGCACTTGCGCACTAACCGGGTGTCATTGGCGCATTTAGTCAATAGACATGATTCAGATGAGTCAACCTTCGGACATGAGTGATCGCTTTTGTCTAGCGGTTATGTTACGTGGCTACGAATCCTAGCGTCGCGGATTCGATCCTTGACCGCAACAGACTAATATGAGATCTTTGGCACTTCATTTATGCGGTCAATCGGTGTTACAAATATCCACATCGGAGTAAAATCTAAACCGATTGCTTCCTTTTAATACAGTATATTCACAGTAACACTAAGTAAAAGGCTCCGTCAAATTAGCAAAAGCTTCAAGATAACGAACAATTAATTTTAAAAGTGCAGTTAAATAACGAAATTTATGTATATTACATGAAATATACAGAATTTTATTTAAAAAAATTCATTCATTTTATATTAATATTGCAAAATATAATTCAAAATTCGAGCTCAACCTATTTTACTCTCCGGCAAAATAATTTACATTTGGTTTGTAATCTGGTATAATAGTTCATTTCAGGATAAGTATTTTCTTTAAACAAAGTATGAATTAAATTTTTCGGACAATATTAATCACATTTAAAGAAGTCTCCTACTAAGAAACAAACACCTGAAAATTTCCAAATTAATTCCTAATAGTTAATGACACACCGCAATCAGTGAGAACATGAATGAATTTTCGCTTTTATGCACATTTTCAAGATAAAAACACAATGCCAGAAAATAATTTAGCTTATTTTAAAAGGTGAAATGGTCACACGCGAAATGTCGGCTTATAGTGACAAAATGTTTTTTTTTTTAAGGATAAGTCACCGACTGTATAAATCTTTAATCTTAATCACTGATTATATAAGTTAGTTTAACGAATTTCGGTAGATTTTAATAGAATTTTTTCACCCCTTTGCGGGAGATTTAGAACAAGATTCTCCTCGTTTACTAGATTAACACTCCTTTTCATTTTCAGGAAAGAGAGAGATTGTAACAAAATTATTTTTAAAACCTTTGTTAAAAATTTTATTTATTATTTTTACATAATGCTGCCATTCAATCTTTCTCTACCGTTATTTTTATTTAATTAGTCGTATTCAGACTTCATTTCTAAACCATGCGCATTTCAACAATTTCAAACCACGGAGAAAAAAAAAAGTGAAAGTTTTGTTTAATTCCATTTTTTCAAAGCCGCAACATAAATTGTTAAATCAGGCAAAATTAGCGGTCATAAATTGCTTTTAAGCTTCTAAATTCTAAGCAATTGCAGCTATCGAAAAACTTCAAAATGCAATAACCGTTTGACTTGATGAGGGGCTCATTTGATTTATTTTTCAACCCCCAACATTAGGAGGAATCAAAATTTCAAGGTCCCATCATTTCCGCCTCCACTGAACAAGACGACCCGTCTGCGAATTCATCGGAGGTCTTCACATTGCCCACGTCGCATCGATTGAAATTCAAATGAAATTAATTACTCGATTCTTTTTAAGAATGGGTGTTTTTGGGTTATAGGAGAGTCTGCAGAAATTGTCTCGAAGGCGTGTCGTGAAAAGCGTTGCAATAGGTGGACTTGTAAAGAATCTATCACAAACTTAATTTTAAAAATTTCTCTACCTAATCTATCTTGTACTTATTTTTAAAATTTCAATATTCATTTCGGCAAATGAACCACATCCTCTGTTGTAAAACAAGGGATTCTCTTTTTGTTTTGCGATAAACATAAAAGATTATAAAAAGAAGAAATATCATTATCAAAAACTGAAGTCAACTTTTAACTCAAATTAACAAAACCTGTTAATGATGCAGGAGCACAGCATAACCGAAAATATTACATTAGATTCTTATACATGTAGAAATAGGCTTCTGCTGCGCTAACTCACCCCATTTAGCAATCTTATCTGCAGCTTTATGAAACTAAGAACCAAAACATCCCAAGATAAGATTGGTAAACCAGTCGGGAAATTTACAATAAACCAATGCCATGTTCTAATTTAGTTTTTTTTTTCGGTCATTTTTTTTAAAATAGGAAAGGATAGTAACAATTTGAAATGGTTAAACTGTAAAAAATTATCTTTTTCTGCTTCTAAGCTTTAGTAGCGGACTTTTTAAATCATTTCACATCTCAAAAATTTCAGAAAAACATTCTTTTTAATCCATATGCTAAATAAATAAAATTTTCTGACTTTGAATTATTTTTTTTAAATTACAGAAAAACGTGTTTATATATTTTAAGAAAAAATGATAATGATTCCACAGTTCTCATATTTTACAGATAACGGAAACAAATTCATGAAGTTAAAAAAGACGTCAGCTCCGTAGTAAGGAGTGAAATGACGGTTACAGCACTTTGTCTCGAATACCGTTCGAAGATGGCGAGAGAAAATACGGCGCATGACCTCAAAATTTAACAGCCTCATCAATTGAAAAATGTTATTCATTGATTTTTTTGTTGTTGAAGTTTTCAACTTTAAATTAATGTAGGGAAATATGTATATAATCGGGGTGTTAATAGCGTTTCGACATTTAGAATGGCTCAAAGATTCAGTGATGTTAGCTTTGAATGTTACGAATTACTTTTAAAATCACTATTTCAAATTTTTTTAAAAAAAATCTTCAATTAAGCAAAATTGGTTTAGCTAAAAAACTTTTAAACCTTCAAAACTGTGTAAAATGGCTTTTGTGCGATGCTATGTTTCAACCATATGACAGAAACACTTTAAAATTCTGTTTTTATTTTTTAAGTAAAATTCTAAATAAAAAAAATGAGAAATCTCTTCTCTGTGAGCCCGTTTCCAATTTGTGCAGCACGTTTCTTATGTCTATCGAGACAAACTTCTGCGTGTATTGCAGTGGTGGTGTGTGTGTGGGGGGATTAACTGCCGAAAAAAAATGATAGAATCTGAACCCGGAAAATAAGTTTTGAAAAAAAAAAAAAAAACTTTATTCTTTTTGTATATTATTCCTCACACAAAAATTTAAGCCCCAGAGCTAGAAGTTTATATTATATATAGCCTAATTTTGGCGAAATTAGCGCAACTAATAATTCTCGAATAGAGTGGGATATTTAAGAAAAGAAACGAGAGAAAAAAACACTGCCAAAGAAATGATGATCATTGAAAACCTATGATTTCAAGTTAAAATTTCGCAAGCGACTAGAGTAATTACTCCTTATAATAATTACATAATTCAATAAATCAGTGAAATCTCTTTAACAAATCTTTTAGAAGATTATTCCAAAACGATACGATATATTATGAGATTTCAGCGTAAATATTCTACATATCTCTTAAGCGTGTATATATATATATATATATATATATATATATATTGCCGTGTTTTTATTTTCCATGGAAATAATGTATACTGAGTGGACCAATCTGCATATTTTTCTTTAATAACTGATAAAAAGATCAAACAAACTTTAATCATCTACAAATGAAGCCAACTTTAATCCAATGAAGTTCGAAAGGATTTTGAGTTGCAATGTACCTCGCACTGCTCCTTCGAAAAGACTTTCATTTCAATAAACAAATGCATACCATTCTCTAAGGAAGTTCGGCACTTTTAAAGTACCCTTTTCCGAAATTATGCACATTTAGGGAACTTAAAAATGATTATCAAATATAATCCCCTTTCATGATGCTACTCACCCTGTTCCTTACATCTGTACAGAAGTCGGTGCTGTAGTAATAATTTATATTTTTCCTTATGCTATTCATAACAGTTCCTCGTGCTAAACTATTCAAGTTATTACAAAAGATGGTTGAAACACACTTCAGCTCCTTTGATTATGAGCAAATTTAGAGGAAAGAGAATTCAAACAAAATAATAATAACCCATAAAATCGAAGTTTTAGACTATTAATCCACAACAACGTGCAATATTCCTCCTCCCTCAACTCCAGAAAAGCCCCGAAGAATTGTTTACTATTTCACAAACTGTTTCAGATTAGCTATGCAACTAAGAAGCAAGTGAAATAGATTTTCCCATCAAAACGTCTGTTCAGAATGCTTTGAATCAGAGGCGAATAAGCTCGGGCGCGCACAAAAAAATGTACTATATTTCATCCGTGACGAAATTTGAGACATAAAAATGCCTTTCTCTCAGAAACAAGACGTCCGGCAGAGGAGACGCAAACAATTTTGATTATTTGGCATTAAAATACCTCAAAACATTTTACATTTAATAAACGCCAATTAAGTATTAATTAGTGCAGTAAAAATAATCATCTACTTCAGCTTCTAGTCTTATTCAGATACTAACCTCAATTTTGATCTGATTGTTATTAATTTACGAGAATATTCGTAAAAAAATCATTATTTCTTTTATTTACAACCAAATAGTTGTCACTGTTTGAGCATGTTTCAGGAGATTAAAGATATTTAATTGTACTAAGATCCAATTTTATAAAGAATATACTTATATTTCATTCTAGATTTCAATATATAGATTTTAACTATTTTGAACTCGGTTCGAATTTAACAAAACTCTAAATGTTTAGTATTTTTTTTAATAGTTATAAAATATTTTAATCGAAGCAAAAAATGAATGAAACTGAAAGGCCCACGGTAATTTATAAATGACAAACATTAGATAATGATATAAGCAAAATATTATTTAATAAAATGAAGAAATTGAGTAAAAATTTTATAAAAAGTTTTCTTGATTAGTTAATTTTTTGAAAGTGAGAAATACTTCAACAATATATAATTATCCGAAAAGAATTCATGCATAAGATACACACAAGAGAAAGAATTAAAAAATAAATAGTGTTTTTTTATCTTCATAAACCCCTTCTAATTCAAAAAGAAAGAAAAAAATCATTGAAGTATATTGCAGATACAGTCATCTTCAAATGTGGAACTTTTAATGAAATAATTCTCAATAGATTCTTTTCGTTTCTCCCTCGTCAGATTGGAGCAGTCTGAATTCTTTTGTACAATTTGGAAAACCTTCACATAGTTGTGTTATTTAACATAATTGATGTCTTGACAAAAACCGTGAATTCAATTGAGTCGCGATTGTGCCTGGATGCTAGATGAACGAATGTATATTTTTATAATGGAAGATATATAAAATAAATGCACAAATTAAATTCACAAGGTATTATATTTTAAAAAAATCAAAAACTCAAAATAATTTACGATAAATATTCAACACTTTCACCCAAAAGCGATTCTTTAGAGTTGCAACAAGAATGAGCATTTGACTTGTTTCGAATCAGAGGTGAATAAGCTAGAGCGTGCACACAAAAATGTACTATTTTTGACCCCCAGCTAATATAGAAGGCGGGGGGGGGGAGTTGATGTTATATATATATATATATATATATTATATATATATATATATATATATATATATTCTTAGTAAAGTATGAAATATACCGACTGAAACATTAAATTTTCCATGTTAAGTCTGAATAGACACATACACGTTTAATGTATGCCCACCTTTTAAACTTAAAAAACCAATGCATATAATTCAAAAATTTGAATTCCCCTAACTTCATTTCTAAACATGCATTCTTAAAAAGTTTTTTTCCCTCCCTTGAAGCTAATACCCCCCAACTTTCATAATAGAATTGAATTCAATGAAGTTAGGGGAAGACGCAATACAGATAGTGACAATTTTCATAAAATGTTACAACACCGTGAAAATTTACAAAATGACAGAAAAGATTTCTAGTCTTTTACCAACAGTTTGAAGTTTCTTTATGCTTTTGTTAGATATTGTCCTATTATACAAAAGTTGGATAACTTATGGACATGACAGCCAGTCTTAATAATCTGTAGAATGTGGTTGGCTGCAATAAGTTAAAAAGAAAAGAAAGGGGGAGGAAAGAACAAAATAATTTTTAAAAATCAAAAATCCCCCTGAAAATGAATTTTTCCCCCTCACATGCATACATTGGCATTTCTTAATATGTTATGAATGAATATTCTGTGAATAATCATTTTAATCATTGTTTGTTGAGACACCTTTATCCTAAGTCTACTGAAAGTTTAGATTTGTTAGAAAGCTTTGGAAATGTACAATTTTTGTTGTGAAGAAAAATTGAAGGGGAAAAAGATTATATTATATATATATATATATATATATATATTGGCTGATAATATATTTATCATACTAAATGTAGAAATCTAAAAATTTCGGTATTAATTTATTTAACAAGTATAATGCATACACGGATAAAATATTTTAAAAGATGGTAATATTTTTTCATATAATATATCTATCGGTATATAATATACCTATCGTATATCTTTATATAGTACATAGTATAAAATGATGTCTTCTGAAAGTGTCTGTATGTTAGAACCACAAAAACTTGAGAAATAGTTAACGAGCATTGAAAATATTTATACCATTTTGTAGAGCTTTTATTGGGGAAGGTTTTAGTACATTAAAATCATATCAAAATAAAAAGGAGAGTTTTATAATAGTGATTATAATTTATAAAAGCATGCACAAAAACCTCAAACTGCGAATGAGCAAATAGCAAGGGCTGTATTATGTATATGCGATACATTTCGTCGTTTAAGATTGATTTTAAACTGAGACTCAAAATATTTTTGATAATTTCTAAATATATTTTTATAATTTTTTGATGTTGTGTGCCCATGTCATATCTTGTTTAGGCTAGATTTAAATTTAAAGCCAATTTTTCTTCTTGGATGCTATGCCACAGACAACACTGTGCAGATAACTACTATTTTTATACTATGCATAGATTAAGAGTACATGACTTCCTATTTTTATCATTAGTTGATGCATTTATAATTAGTTAAATAAAAAAGTATCTAAGACATATTTTTAAGTATAATAAATTATCTGTCAGTGGATGTTAAGATTACTGTTTTAAGTAATATAGGAACTCATAGAAATGCTTTCAAACAGTGAGAAACTTTAAGTATTTCACAATTCCTTCAAAGTATATTGTTATTTTAGCCAAATTATACAATGAAACCGCATTGAAGATTTGTAACTATAAATATCTATTAAATGATAAACATTACACATTTTTCTAAACATTCACATTTTAACAGCAATCTGCAACATAAATAACAAAAATAAAATTTTCAAAATGCATTAAATTTTATATACAATCTTCATAGCCTATGCTAGTATGAAAATTATATATAATTTTCCAAATAAAATATCAAACTGATTGATGACAGTCACAAACTTATATATGTATGTGCATGTATGCAACTGTATATTTTCACATGATAGATATATTTTAACAGTATTAAAGTTTGTGTAGGGAGGGGAGAGGGAGATAAGCAAATTAAAGTACTCTACAAAATAATATTTCCAGGCAAAAGTTTTTCAGTTTAAGAAACTCAATTTATTATTTAATTTTTTAATATAAAAAGTGTTAAAAATAAGAATGTGAAGAAAGAAAAAACATAATCATTAAAAAATCTTATTTTGTAATAATACACACAATTATCAAAATAGAGAATTTCCCTAATTTCATTATAAAATAAGATTCTAAATATTCCTTTCTTTAAAAAATTTGCTGATCGTTTGAAAATTGACTGATAATATATCTTTTGAACAATGCTTAAATCAAAGACCATAATTTTTAAAAAATGCTACCAATGTTCTCTTTGGTTAGAATTTCAGAGTTTGACTATTGCGTTCATGAAATCGTTCATTTTTTCTGTAATATTCATATTTTGTTATTTAACAGCTATTGTGGATATACAGAGTCGTTTGGAAGGGAAAAGAGAAGTTTTGATTTAGATAGTTTTGGCAGTATAACTGCACAATTTTAAATGGTATATATATATCAACAAGAAAAATATCTTATCTAGAAAATATTATTTACCCTGGGTTACTATTCTGTCATTTTAAATCATTAAACTTTAGTTTTAATTAATAATCATTTTATTAATTAAAATGTGCATTAATAATGAACTTATTTCTTAGATATGGACCTACTTATATCTTAATAGGTTTTAAACACTATAACATTATTCTCTTTATATTTCAAAAACAAATGCAAGTAATTGCTATGAAAATAAATTAATTTAACATTTTGTAAATTTGTAGGATTTATAAGACTTATTTTTCAAAATTTATAATAATTTTTAAGTACTTACAATGAGTTCTTTCTGTTAATAACTCTAAAAAAAGCGAGAGATAAATTTTCCGAAGCAGCAATAAATTTAATGGATATGCAAGTATACTATTTCAATGTTATGCTTCAACATCAAATGGATCTTTCCGTAAATTATTAAGTTGTAATCAAACACAAAGATTAAAAAAAAAAAAAACTTGAACTTCGGGAAAATCTTTAGGTTAAATTATAAAGTGTTATTAAAATTTGCATACATCCCCTTATTCTTCAGCAGTAATGTGACTGCATGAACAGGATGAGGCAAGTGCTCTCCCCACTCTGCAAATGAACTCTTGACCGCAACAAGGGGAGGGAAATGTTTATCTCTTGCCTCTTATACTTTCGGCCGTTTTGGTTTTTAAAAGAACTGCGTTTCAAAGAGCCACGGAATTCAGAGGGTTAAAAGCATTAATTAAAATGTACAAATCCTAGCAGTATATATTTAGCAAATGAGTATATAACTCAAATATGATTTATTCCTGAATCATGTGGAAAAATTTCCAATTAACTGCAGCTCCATCCACTGAAAATGATATTGTCATTCTTAGATCTAACTTCTTTGTGGCATCATTAACTGCTTTTATTGAGAATTCTACAGCAGAATGACCCATAAAAACTTACATTAAATATGTTGTTTCAACTTTCTATGGAATTCCAGAATCTCATTATTATGTATATTTGTTTGCTTAATAGATTCTTTTAAGGATTTGCCATTTAATAATAAGCATATTATAATTTTCGACATTGTTTAACCAATAACATAACAATGAAATAAAATATGGAGCAATTCCAAAGCAAATAAATACACACTTTATTAATCCACATGTAAAGTTTATGCACTTTCACTATCTGAAAACCTTTCCTTTCCATTTAAATTTGTTAGACTGATTCATTATTTTCTATATATTCAGCAATTACTGAAATATTTTAAAGATCAGAACTGACTTCAAAATGTTTGATTTTGCACTATTAATAAATAAGTTTTCACATTTATAAATTTTTGTACTAGGAGCTCAAGTGATAGAAAAATTAAGGCATCAGAATAGGGGGGTGGGGAAGAAAAAAATTTATTAAGGCATTGCAAAAGTACATCCTTCTCAGGGGCCATATACAAGGGGCCCTTCAGCCATGCCTTTATAACAATGTTATTTATCAAGTCTTTTTAAGATGCAAGGAAGGCTCATTGTTTAAAAAATATCATAAGGCATAATGCACAATATAAAAATATTAATACAGAATTTTCATAAATTAGTTTTATAAATATAATGCATTAAAAAGTTGAATATTTTCCAATAAAGAAACTTATTTACATTCAGAAAAAGAAGAACAATATTTTAAATAATAAGTTTTATTTTTTTATACATTAAAAATTAATAAAATTGAAAGCATTCAACAGTCCATTTATTAAATAAAATGTTTTTACACAAAATGTATCATATATATCTTTTTTTAAAGTTTCAAATCAAAAATATATTTTTCATTCTTTATATAACTTAATATGAGATATAAAAAATTTCTAGAGAAAAATAAATATTATGACAATACAGAAACTTACCCTTGATCCTCCATCAATTCTTGCATTTCAAGGCATTTAAGTTCAATCATGCGCTTTCTTTCATGGGCAAGAATTCCTTGGTTGGGCTTCTTATTTGATAGAGCATCTAATTTTTTGATGTCCTCTTCAGTCCTATAACTGACTTTCTCTCGACTCTTCTGGACAAAAGACATGTTTCTCTGAACATAGCCATTTGTACCACTTCCTCGTGGAGTTTGTAAACCAATTCCATTATACATGATTTCTTCTGAAACACAAAATCAATAAATATATTTAAAAAAATACAGAATTTTAAATGAAGGCCAAGTCTAGGAAGTAAACATTAATATAACTGCAAATTTACTTTTCAACAGAAAAAAAAACTTTTAAAGACACATTAAAAATATATATATAGATATATAGTGTTTGTAATCAGTAAGCATAATATTAACAAATGTGTAAAGGAATCAACTAATCATTTGCTTTATTTATACAAGCAAGGGACTCAAGGACTTTCTGCTCCCTATGATTAATTGCAAAGAGGTTAATTCATTTTTAATTCTACACACTCTTGGAAATTTACTTTTACAGAACTGTTCAAAGCATAAGTTTTTATAAATATAAGATAGTGGACAAGTTTCATTCATTTTAGCTTGTTACTGTAGAGTTGAAATTTGTAAGATTAAGATAACAGAAGGATATGAAGACAACATGAAGACATTCAAAATAAAGATTATGGAAGATTATTAATCATTATGAAGATTAATATGATTCTTTCTTCACAACTTAAAAACAATTAACTTCAATTTGCTCAAATAAATATTTGCACAATTAAAAAAAATTAAGTTCCCATTTCAATATATTACTTTAGAATATGAAATTTTTCAAATATTTTTATTTAATTTCCAAAATTGTTAAAAATATCAATTTTAGATTTATTATTGAAATTATATTTTAAATTTTCTCTTTTAGAATGGAACTAAAAATTTTATAAGCAAGTGCACATATTTATAATGTAATTCATAAATTCAACCAATAAAAAAAAGTGATTCTCAAAATTTGAAGATTATTTATCTAATTTATTTATGAAATAGCTTTAGCTATTCCATTTATGAAATAGCTTTAATTTATTTGCTTACACAAAAGTATAAAAAGAAAACGCATTATAGTTGAATGCCCAATTTCAATTTGGGAGATCAAAATTAGAATGCGCATTTTAAATTATTTCGAATTAATAAGAGAAGAAGAGTTGATGAATAACAGAAACAAAACATGACAATAAAAACTGAAAACAAAAAAAAGTACATTTAGCTTTGATAATTGCACATATATAAAATAATTTCTTCTACTATAAAAGTATTTTTCAATCAGATCTTGTGCAGTACATATGTAAATATAACATTCAAATAGATCTAATACTCCCAAAAATTTAACAAATTATTTCTTAATGCCATTCAAAAGATAAAATTCGATGCATTTGAGAAAAGTTCGTTTTATTTTGATTCAAATTTAGAAAATATTTTCTCCGTATTCATAAACACAGACACACTTTCAACACGCATCGGTGAAAAAATTGCAACTGAAATTTTCAATGATACAGTTTCATAGAAACTATATTTTACTACCCGATATGATCAAGGCTGTTTTAACTCACCTTTAGTAACGAAAAATATTTCTTGACTGCTCTGATTGAAATATGTTTGCTTTCAGCAGTGCGATGTCAATAAAAAAAATATGCGATTTATTAGTAGAGGAAAAATGCCAAAAGTAGCGTATAAACTTTGATATAGAATAATAAAAAAAATTTTTAAAAAAGGGTCAAATATGAAGGCCAAAATGTAGCAAAAGTATTTTTTAAACATATCCAAAAATTTCATCCGCATCATGGTTTTCTTCAAGTCTATAGAAATGTATAGGAAAAAAATTCAACAATTAAGATTTTTGCTTTTACTTAAAACAAAATTAAGGCTCATATTGTGGCTAAGAATAGAATGAAGAACAGAGTTATTCTGGTTTCACTGTGACTGCGCTTAA
The DNA here is from genome assembly GCA_026289955.1 of Argiope argentata. Taxonomy (NCBI): domain Eukaryota; kingdom Metazoa; phylum Arthropoda; class Arachnida; order Araneae; family Araneidae; genus Argiope; species Argiope argentata. The sequence goes on along the minus strand of JAOUZG010013629.1, from coordinate 411,077 downwards.
GGTTTCAAAGTTTAATTTGCATGTTTGAAAACTCGGTAAGCGGAGACACTTGTAATTTCTTAAATTGGCGTAAATTTCGAAAAGCTGGAGTGGTGAAGTTTATTATTTTGTGTACGTGTGTTAGATATAGATATATGTAACGATGACGTTTTCGTTTAAATTTTATGGAGCAGTTTTTTATATTTCCCTTCTTCTCAATAATTAAAGAATTAATTAGTATTATTTTTGATACGAAAAAGAGAAAATTCTGATTTATTTATGATGTTATTGATTACAGGAAATTGTCTTTTGTTTTTGTTAAGCTACTTTAAATATATTTAAAATTAAAAACCTTTTTTAATTTAATGGGAAATATATTTTTTTCTGATTATATATTGTTGTTGTTACTAATCCCAGATGTCCCAGCAGGGCTAAACCATCTCCATAAAACCCAATATTTTCAAAAAGTCCATAAATGGAACTGAGTCTTTGAGTATGTCATGCTTTGTAAAATTTAGACAATTTGAAATATGAGTGGGCGAAGCTGGATCGCTCTTGCACCAATGACAGTCCAGGAAATACTTTTGTCCCAGGGGAAAAGTGAGGCCTTTAATATGTCCACTGGAGAATCGAGAGATAACTGTATTTTTTTTTATTGCCCCTCGTCTGGATTTACTTACCAGGAGTTATTAGGAGGAACATGCCAAAGCTTATTTGTCCACTTTTGCAATTGAGGAAATCTCTGAATACGTGAGAGTGTGGACATTATCAATTTCGTCAGGGGTAGCCACCACAGCAAGGGTGGCATCTCTCTCGTAGTCTTCCAGCCCAATGTGTGAAGGGACCCACTGAAAGTGAATGTTGTGCTTTGCAGTGAGTGATTAATGGTATTTAGAATGTTAACACATTCGCTGCCACCAAAATTTATATATCCATCCTCAGAAGCCGAATTTTAAAAAATTGTTTTAATGATTAAAAACGTTCCTAATATTTTAATAGTAAAGCCAGAAAAAAAAACCTTTTATTTTCATGTTTAGTAAAAATAATGCTTCACTAACGTGCCATAAAAACCTCATCGTTCAACCTCCAAATCCGAACTATAAAACTAAAGCAGTTTACTTATCATCCTCGATTGTCGCCCCAGAGCGTCATCGGCATGGGAGGTAGCGCCATGCTGACGCGCCAGCTCGTCAGTGGCAGCAAATGTAATAATGCTCGTTAAGTCTCGCATTTGCTTCCAGTTTGCTAGGTGCTGTAAAGAGTCACAACTATCTGTTAAAATCAGGAATAATACAGGTGTCGGTCAGCTGTTGGCCCTTATGGATTGTTTAAAGTTCTGACCTGAACATGAAACAGAAATTTGGATTTCTAATCCGGAAATCTACTTTTCCTTCAGAAGTCACTACATGTACTCTGTTGCCAGCTGTGCCATTGTCTCACCTGCTGCTGTTTGTGTAAATCCTCAGAGCTGTGTGAGGAATGCTATGAATAGTCTCGAGTGCCATCTTGCAAAATCTGGTAATTCTGCTTTTTTAGAGAACTTTGTCAAAAGCTCAGGGTGAAAGTGGATTTTTTAAGGCTGAGTAATAATTTCAGGAGGTCTCAAAGAGTGCACATCGACATCACCTCCAAACCAGCAATATACAAAGAAAATAGCACAGGACTAAGTACTGAATCCTGAGGTACTCCATATTTCAAATGAAATAAGTCAGACACAGAGTTTTTATACTTCACTATTATGGTTCTATTATTAAGGAAGTCTGAAATCCAGGGCAAAGCTTTGACTACTATGCCAAACATGTCATATAGTTTGTTTATCAATTTTTGTCTCCAAACTCGATCAAAAGCCCTGAACATAACGTATCCAACAAAACAGCTGCCGTATGAATTGTTAGTCAAGAGTTCTGTGCATCTCTGAAATGCTGATAGAAATACAGAATCTGATCTAAAGTGCTATGACCTTTTCTATAGCCATTCTGCTCCTCTGGAAGTAAGCTATTGAAATTAAATGAGAATTCAGTCTTGTCAGCGCTTGCATACTACGGAAGTCAATGCAGTAGGCCTGAAGCCATCAACTGAGCCAGCGTTCTTTCCAGGCTTTTGTATGGGAATGATGTGGGCTTTTTTCCATTCTCTGGGAAGATATCCTACTTTCCATGATAAGTTAAAGATGTCCAAAAATTTGTGTTTACCAAAACGACCAAGATGACTGATCATCAATCCATGTATGCTGTCTGGGTCCAGAGACTTTTTGAGGTCCAGTACACCCAAAGCAAAGTCGAACTCTATCTTTGAAAAATTGTCTTGAAAAGCAGGACCACTTCTGCCTGAAGAATGACAATTATAAATCAGTTTTTTGGATCTTCTTTTTATTATTCTATCTTCATTAACAAAGGTCAATTCCCTCATCATTCTGTAGTGCTCGCTCAGTATATTGGCTGTTATTTTATTTTTGCAGGAGATATGACCATTATTGTCACATACGGTGTTATAGCTTTCGGTCTGAGGTTGAGCTTTGCTAAAGGACTGGGAAATACACCATAATTTTGAATTGGATGTTCTAACATCTAGGGTACCAGAAGCAGTTGCTGATTATATGCATACAATTACATTTTTTTAAAATGAAATGTGAACACAACATAAAATCGCCATAGTTGTTGCAAACTTTAAGTTATCCTTATGGTACTTAGTATAATTGGTATGATTTATTTATTATGAAGCTTATAAGGGTTAAATCTTAGCATACCATACCCTTGGGCGCCATTTTGAAAAAAGTTCGCCAAATCTAGGGGTACCGTGTACTTGGATTATAACGCTTATGAGCTTCAGCACAATAAGGAATGTAGAATGTTTTTTTTTATTTTTCAAATTTCAGAATTTGAGATCTGCTGGCTCAATATATTATGTTGTAGATATATTTTGGATAAGTATATATAAAAAATATCCTTTTAAAAATTGTATCAGCTGAAAATTGTTTTTGTTGTATTAATTTTGATTGTGTCATTTTTTTTTTCCAGCTTACTTCCTAAAATATGAATAAGCTACAACAATATTACACTACGGTGTATGCTATTGCATATTCATCTTGTGGTTATTATTTAGCAGCTGCTGATAATTATGGCTACATTGGAATTTTTAAGTGAGTAATGTCTTTTTTTGAATAATTGTAAGGGCATGGCATGATTGAAAGTTCTTTTGTTTAAAAATAATTATTAAGTTTACTATTGAGTAAAAAATGTTTTGATATATATTATATTAAAAATTACTTTCATCATGTAAATCAAAATTTCTTTCTTATTTAAATGTTTAAGTATTACATTTAAATTTATTCCAAATTTATTAATTAAACTTACCTATGCTATGAAACCATTCATATTGAAATCATTCAGTGTTAGTTATATAATTTGAAGCTTAGTTAAAAATTTAAATTTAAAGACTTTACTTACATAAACATCTGATGTACCTTTTCTTTTTTTACCTTCCAGATTATCTCCCTTACTAGATAATGAAGAAAATGCTCAATTGGAGGCTTCACAAAAATATCCAGTTTTTAAATTTTCTGGTGATGAAGTTTATTTCCCTTTTTCACTATGTTTATTATTTATCTTTGTTGCAATTGTTGACAAATTTATTTAACAAATGTGATATAGGCCAAAGTGTAGTTTAGTGTGCCCCTTACTGTGCTAAAGATACCAAATCGTCAATAAAAATGGTGGACAAACTAAACATTTCTATGAAAGTTACAATTACCACTTTCTGAAATAAAATTGATCTTTACTGATAAATATTATAATTTTTATTTTAATCTGAGATTTATTTAATCTGTATCTAAGCCATTCACCTGACATCCATTCCTGCACAATTATCAATCTAATAAATTATCAAGGAAACCATTAGAGCATTAAAAGATTTACAAGAACTGAAAGGAATTGTATTGCAATAGAATTTTAAATTAAGAATTCAGGCCATTGTTTTTTAAGTATATACTGACCATTAAAAATTGCAAAAGAATACAGATTTGCTGTTCGTATTTACATCTGTATTAATAAAAATGGATCTCGAAATACATTGCTAAGCGCAAAACTGGAAAACGGCTCGACGATTTCGGTTAATTTTTATTTTAATATTTTCGTTAAGACACGAGGATGGTTCTTATGGAGAAAAAAATGAAAAAACTGCTAGGAAACTAGTTAAAACTACACTTTTCTTACTTTCCCGCCAAAAATCTTCATTTCCTTCCCCCACACCAACTGAGTAAGATAGCAGGAAGTAATAAATTATCATTTGTTTAGAAGTCAGCTGGTTTTCATTTATAGATAACAAGATGTTTAAAAAAGAAAGAAAATAGTTGCTTTTATTATTAGTCTGTATGGATATTTAATCTATGTCTGCTCAAAATAAAGTCATAATAAAGTAATAAATAAAGAATAACAGAGGGCAAAAAGGGTTTGTAGAAAGAAAAGTAGTGAAGAAAAAAAGAATAGAAAAATAAAGAAAAGAAGGGTGTGTGTGTGTGTCACCATTATTTCCTCTGTGCGCGGCATTTTCCAAGCTGTTTTTAAACTTTTGCATCTCTTGAAAATCAATTGTCTTTGTTTAGTGTGTTTACATTTATGAAAATTTGAATCTCATTATTGTATAAAAACGTAGAATTTTAGACCTTTCCCTCCACGATTTATGTAAAATATCAATTCAGGGACAATCATTGCTCGGATAGAAAGAGAAAGATGAGTAGTGTAATGAACAGAACATCTGAAGAAAATTATACTAAATAATACTATAAATGAATTATTTGATTATCAAAATTTGTTTGGTTTAAAAATATTTTGGTGAAAAACCTGTTTTGAGACACAGCTACATAAAATATTATACGAAAATTTTAGCGAGCATTAATACTGCCGAACCGACTGGTCGCCAAAGGCTGCTAGTTAAAAACAAAATTTGCAGTGCCTTCTTAGTAAAATTTTTTAAAAATATAATACAGAAATAAACTAAAATATTTAATAGATATTTTTTTAATTTAATATTTTTCATAAGGTAGTTGTAGTTCATGTACAACTTCACTTTTGCAAAAAGTAGTGAATGAAACAGGATTAGAGTTGATAGAAGATTGTTTCGTTGGGTTGTGAGTTTAGTGGCAAATTCGGGGGGGGGGGCACACTAAACTACAATTCAACCTTTGGTAGGGTATTTAACCCCTTGCTTTTAGAAGGTATGCAAATTTCTTATATAATTAGTCTCTTTTCTTCATATAGCATTGCTTTTGTCTATAATATTATCCTGATTTTATTAATTAATCATCATTAAGAAGTTTCTAAAGTAAAATTTCTTTTCTTCCCAAGCTTTCTTCTTTTAATTTTACTAAATTATCCTCTGTTTTAATATATTTTTATTTCATTAAAATTATTACAATTTCTGAAATTGAAATTTTCTGAGAATTTGGATTGTGATTGAATTAGGCAACATTGTCACTTGTTAATGGATATTTATCTTTATTCAAGTGTTAAGCATCACTATTATTCATGCTCTAAAACTCTGTTATTTAATTCTCTCAATTTATTTATTATTTTAAAATAATACTTGGGCTTGATTAAAAACACATCTACCTTTGATGACTTGTTTATGAGTTTATTATTCCAAACTGTGTTGAACTATATTTATTACTGCAATTTTTTAAAATTGTACTTTTATAATAAAGTACTCTCCTTTTTACTTATTTTAGCAAAATACTGAATTTAAAATTCAATTGTTCTCCTTTTTTTTTAGGTGTATTTTGTTTCTAAATTTTGAGATTTTTTTTTTAAGCAAAAGAGAATGAAAAAGCATCATAAGTTTCCAAATGATATAAAAATTGGCAAAATTTAATTACAATTTGGTAGGGGAGTTGTGTCAAGATTTTTTTTCATTTAAGAAAGGCAGTAAAATAGTTTTTGAAATTTCTATTAAATATGAAGAATGTAGTGGATAGTCTAACATTGATAATTTATCAATAGCTCGTGAGCTATTTCAAATAAAACTGGCTCCAAAAAATATATTTTTTGAAAAAACTTCAACTGGCATTTTAAGTTTTATTTTTAATTAAATAACTGCCTTTTTCTTTTTTTCTTTTTCTTTTTTTTTTATTCATATGAAAACATGATGGTTTGGTTTGAAGTTTTTGAAACCTTAAAGTGTTTAGGCAACAAATTTTCGACTTATTGCCAATTATATATATATAATATAATATAAACTTTCTGGCTGTCAAACAAAATTTTGGAACTTAACTAAATTCGAGATGAAAGAAAAAAAACCATTGTTTTTCTAAATGCCGCCGCATGCATAATCTGAGAGTCTCATGACTGTTTCAAACTGGTTAATGACTTAAATGAATTAAGACACATCATGACTTAAAAATAATAATGCTCTCACTTAATAACTTGTAATTCACAATCAAAGATTTCATTTTTATTTAAACCCTCAGCAGCCAGATAGTATTAATGCTCGCTAAAATTTTCAATTAATATTTTATGTAGCTTGGTCTCGTAACAAGTTTTTAAACTAAATTTTGATAGCCATATAACTCACTTATACTATTATACAGGCCTTAAGATGTTCTGTTCATTGTATTACTCATATCTCTTTTCCTATCAGTGCCACTGAAATTTCAATTAAAGTGGAAATGATAAACTGCAATTGATATAAAGACATTTTTCTACTGAATCCAGGCTTGTCTTTAAATAAAAAGTATGAGAAGTGGAAGCAGAATCGTTTGTCGTTGAAGTCGTATATGTACTACAGAATAATTTTCATAATTTATATCATCTCAAGGAATTATTCAACGAAAATTCCATAGTATCTTTGCCATTTGCGCAACATGGTCCATTTGCATCATTTTTGTATTTCCGTGCCTTACTGTGTGAGCTAACTAATTTCATAGATCCAATAGTAACTCATAAGTATCAACTGTAATAAATTGAAACATCATAACTGAATGCTGCTTGCAAAACACTGAAAAGCAGCTTGAACTTGTGGCATTGCATGCGATTGCTGTATCCTTATCCTATCTCTTTCATTTCCTTCTTACAGTTGTTGTCCAATTAGATTAAAAGTTAGCTTGGTTTGTAGCATTTCGAGTTCTTCAATCCAAATTACTACATTTATAGGCAGCATGGGTCTAAATATAAACATACCGGCCAAATGAACACACAGTTGGTTTTCAAGGGTAGCAAAAATTTAAAAACAGAAAATGCAACTCACAGAGGAAATAATGATGGTATACAAATGACATTTTTGATGATAATGGATAATAATTTCCTTTATTCTGTATTTTAATTCAAAAGTATTACAAATTGAATCCAAAAGATCAATTAAATCGTGTTTAATTTTAAATGCATCAAATACTAAGAAAATTAACAGAATTGTTTCAAATAATCAGCCAAAATCGTGTTAAGCATAACCTCATTAGAGTGGGGGGAGGCAAACTGGTCTTACTCATTTGGCGGCAAGAAAGCAAAAATTTTTGGGGAAAAGTAAAAGTGTTGTTTTTACTATTTTCCTTACAATTTTTCTGTTTTTTTCTCTCTTTAAGAAACTTCATGTCTTAATGAAAAGATTAAAGAAAAAATCTGAATTGTTCAAGCTGTTCTCGAGTTGTGCACTTAACAACACATTTGGCGATCCATTTTTATTTATATAGATTTTTTCTAAAATCATAAATTTGTTTTAATTACTTATGATAGCTAACACATTTTTATTTCTTCATAAAATATATAATCATGTTTTTCTTTTTTATATAGTAAAAGCAAGATTTTTCCTTTGCTTATAAATTGAAAATGCAGGTTTCTATTAAATTTCTGGAATGTTAAATATTCTGGAAAAGTGTATGCTAAACTTCAGATATAAGAAACAATAAGACAATTTATTATTGTCTGACATTTCTGAATGCTATTATTTTTTATTAAAAAATGTCCTAGAAAACTCATTTAGAACATGGCATTACTCTACTTTCAATTTCAAAACAGTTTTACCAATTTTATGATGGCAGACATTCAGAATGCTTAGCTTTATAAAATTGCGAATTAAAAAAATATACATCTAAATTTTTTTTCGAAATTTTTTTTTGAAAAAACTATAATTACTAGGAAATACGAAAAAAAAAAGTACTTAATTTTTTCTGCAATTTCTGAATAGAAAGTGATAGAACTAGGTAACTATTGATAATTTAATAAATATAGTACACCTAACATATATACTGTTATTAGTTTTCATATTAAATAAAAATTTGTGCACTTTGGTAGGTTCTAGAGAATATGTTTAGTTTTTTTTGGTCTTATTAATTATTTTTAAAATCTAAGTTTTTGTTATTTAAAACAATTGTGCTTTTTAACCATAAATATTTTTGCATCAAACATTAGAAAATGGTATGTTTATAAATCATTTCTCTGCTTTTTTAAAAAAGAATGTTTAATCTGTGAAATAATTTAGCTTTGTTTCTTGCATCAAAAATAAAAACCAAAAGTTGAACATTATAGTTTACTTAATACGTCAGACATTTCTAAAAAATTTATCTTTAAATGATTTTTCCTGTTATCTGAAATAACACTTTTCTGTTTGATTGTCTTATAGTTTATATTTAAAGCTATGAATGCTTATGTTTATTCGTTTATTCTTAAATTGAATTTTCATCTTTATAACTTCATTTCATATAATAATTTCATGTTTTAATATAAAAATTCATATTTGTTAAAATATGTAGTTTTGTTATCTGAAGAAATTTTAAGCAGTGCATAAAAAGTTATTCATTTATTTTTCCTTGTCATTTTGTTGATGTAGTTTGTCTCATCTAGTATTACCCATATAGCTTTTAAGCTTGAATCAGTGTAAGAAACTTGCTTAATTCATTAGTATATTTCTGCCCATCTTAAGTGAAACTTGTTCTTTTCCTTAGATTACTGTATTAATTTTTACCTCTGCATTTCATGATCTGGGATATTATGAAGTACAATTTTTTAAAGCTATAATTTTCTTGTTATTTTTTTTATTTAAGAATTTCAGTTTTTCTTTATTGGAAAAATTTATCTTTTTTGTCCTTGAATATCAAGTTTATTGGAAAGTTTAAACTTTCTGAAGCAAAATATATATTTCTTTAATTTGCATATCTTTGCTATATATTTGTTCAAACTAAAGTAAACTTTCATTGTCTTGTTAATTGTCTCCCTCTTTCATGTAGCTCATACAGGACCTATTTATTCAATGCTGTCAACTAAGCAATTTGTTATCAGGTAATTTTTATTTCATCTCATTTATTTAGTTTTAAAATTTTAAAGAATGTTTGTACTTCTGATGGAGAGCAGTTAAGAAAAAATAAACTTCCAAATACTACTGCTGTTTGGCTGACCATGCTCAAATGTTGCTGTCAGTTAGAAAAGGGAACTAGAATGCATTTTATTATCTTAATTATTAAATATTTGTTGTTTTTGAAACTTTTGTTTAAAAAAAAGTATATACTTTATGACAAACTCCATGAAAAGAAAGCCAATGAAGCTGTTAACTTAATTTTTTTATTAAAATAATAATGATCTAAAATATTTATTTGTATAGCCCATCTGAAATATGAGTAATTTTATAGAATATTAAGTATTAATGTAGAATTTGGAAATTTAGTGGGGGGGGGGGATTTGATCTTTGAAATACTTGTTTTTATTTTTGGATTATTTTGCTCATTTGAAGTTACATATATTTTGTCCTTGTTGATTTTGGAAAAAATCTGTCATATAAAGTTTTCAAAACTTAAGTTTTAAAATAACTAACAAAATATTAAGTCTTGAAAACAAATATTGGAGATTCCATAGCACTTGAAAAGATACTAGAGATATAAAAATAATCTTTAAAAAATGTTATGGCTTCCCACCCCATCTAAAAAATGATTTTTTAAAAACATTACAAGAATAAGGAATCTTTGCTATTGCCTTTAAAAATATAGGAATAACATTCACCACTATTTAACCTCAGAAGCTTATTCTTTTACGTCTGCATAAATTGGACCAGTTTCCGAGAAAAATTACTGATATTAGATTAATGACTACAAATTATGTCGGTAATTGATTTCAGAATTATTTATATTATAAACTTTTATATAATACTAAATCTCTGATTTCAAAAGATTTGCTTTAATATTCTAATTGAGTGTGAACAATGTATTATGAAGCTTTAGAAAAGCTGAAGGCTCTGGAAAAAAAGAAAAGTTATAATAAAAATTTTAAGAAGTTTTGAAAATTAAACTGTTAAACTGTTGCAAAAAGAAAAAAATATATTACTGAAAAATGTATAGAAGTATCTGAAATTTAACCTTGGATAAATGAAAAGAGAAGAAATAGATAAATTGTAATTTTACATTATAATGTGTGTTAAATATTCCTTTAATATTTTACATTACGATACCAAAATGTAATTTTGTGTTTTATCTCCTACAAGATATTAATTATATGTAACTTTAAGAGAAAATATTCAATAGAAGTGAAAGCAGAAAATGTTTGATATCATTTCCCCCTCTTAATATGAAAATTTAGTTTTGCTAAAATCTTAGTAATAAATAAATTTTTTTCTTTATGTAATTATTAACATTTATTTTATATGCTATTATTCCAGGTAACGTATAACTGTTGCTTATCACCTCTTGCATTTTCTACTGAGTGTATCAGAGTTAAATACTACAGGAGTCATTCTAGTTCTGTAATACTATTCGGGAGTTTTCTGCTAATAAACATATGAATACTAAGAAAATACAGGGAATTTCACTCTATTATATTTTGTATTTAATGAGCATTTATTTTCAATTACATATCTTAAATTTTTCTTATATTAAACTTTATATTTTTTAAGATGTTTTAAGTATTTTTTTAAAATCTCATTCAGTTTTGTGTGACAACATTAAGAGTAATAACAGATAAAGCTATTTAAAGTTGTGTGTATATATATATTCTAGCCACCTTTGCCAGCCAGTTTGTTTGCCGATATCAATGCTTGCTAAAATGTTCAATTAATACTGTATGTAACTTGGTCTCATAACAAATTTTTCAACAAAAATATTTTTTTAATTTCAAATTTCGATAGTCATATAATTTACTATGCTATTATGTAGGCATTAAGATGTTCGGTTCCTTGTATTAATAATCTCCCTCTTTCTATCTGTGCCACTAAATTTTAATTTTATATTAAAGTTCAAATTATGAAACTGCAATTAATATAAAGATAAGTTTTTCTAAATCCAGATTTGTATTTAAATAAAAAGCATAAGCAGTGAAAGCAAAGTCACTCATGCACCACATTAAAGTTTTATGTGCATCACAAAATAATTTTCACAATTTATTAAATCTCAAAAAATTGAGCAAAAATTTCACATATTCATCTTAAAATTCAGTTTTTAGCTTTGTTTTTAAAAGGAAGTAAATGATGTTAATAATGTTACTTTAATTTTTCAATTTATAATATTTCAAAAAACTATGAAGCTTAAATTTTAGAATGTCCTTTGTCCTAAAGAATTGTAATCTGAGATTTTTCTTGATGCTCCAACTTTTAAATAAATATATTTTTATATTTTTTCCTATCAAATTTGATCAATTTATTAACTTTTGAATATTACAAAAATCAGCATTTTCATAATCTAGGCCAATCACTCTTGAGAAATCTTAAAATCTGATTGGTTTCTTTGAGATGATCGATGAAGTGATCTAATATCATCCATTAATATAGAAAAGAGATATTGAAATTTTCATAAATTGGCCAGCTTTAGAGATTCATGTTCTTTATTGGAGTACAGATCTTTATTTAGGATATTAGATGCTCAAGAATATTTTTTAAATATAATTAACAGGGCAGGGGGTAAATGTAAAAATTTTAATTCATAATTACTCAGCATTTACTGACTCAATTCACATAACATAAAATTATTTCTTTATTAAAAGATTGGTATAATTGAAAAAAATAATAATTTTTTGAGCTTTAAGGTAATTTAAAAATCAGTTTTTTGCTGCAATGTTTCAGGATTTCAGTAAAAAAAAGAAGCCAAAATTTATAATTTTTAATTAATGGAAATTTTTTTAAAACTATTTCTCTGAAGTATACATTTTTAGCCTCTCTGTATATGCCAAGTTAGGTAGATCTAGATCATGTAGTCTGGTCTTTTGAGCACCAATGTAAACACACACATGCACAAACACATTCATTTAATTTTGTCTAGAGAAAATTCCAGTTTTTGATTGCCTTGGAATCGATATTTTACTTCAGTAATGGATGGAAAGGTCTATAATTTAATTTTTAATACATTTTTATTGAAGATTAAGATTTAAATTTTCATTAATCATTCAATTTCTACTAATAGTTTAACACATTCGCTGCCACTGACGCGCTGGCACGTCAGCATGGCGCTACCTCCCATGCCGGTGACGCTCTGGGGCGACAATCGAGTATGATAAGTAAACTGCTTTAGTTTTAGTTCAGATTTGGGGGTTGAACGATGAGGTTTTTGTGGCACGTTAGTGAAGCATTATTTTTACTAAACACGGAAATAAAAGGTTTTTCCTTTTTTCTGGCTTTACTATTAAAATATTTAGGAACGTTTTTAATCATTAAAACACTTTTTTTTTATTTGACTTCTGAGGATGGATATATAAATTTTGGTGGCAGCGAATGTGTTAATTCATTGAAGTACAACTTTTACTATTCAAAATATTTGTGGCTCAAGAATATTTTCTTAAATATGCCTCACAGAGCAGATTATCAAAAAACGCTAAATTCATAATTCATCGGAGCATTGATTGACTCAAATTACATAAAATGTAATTACTTGTTTGATTTAGACCGTTTTGAGTGGAGTATTAAACTGTATTTATGCCTATTATCAAAGATTTACTAATTGGCATTGGGTCCTGATTTGAATGGATAGTCTGCATGAATTAAACCATGATTACTTTCATGAAGTTGGTTTATTAAATTAATAATACAGATACTGTGAACTATTATTGAAAACTTTATCTTGCATTTATTTATTTATTTAGAAAATATATTTATTAATTTCATTTCATAGATCCACTTGGTGAAAATTACATTTTTCTGGACTTAATTTGCAGTAATGATGAATTTATTTTTTCTTCAAAGTTTTTGTCTACGTGCTGGCAACACACTGTTCAGTAGATGTACTTCAGCCGCCGGAAGACCTAGTAAATTCAACATTAATAATAAACATTTAGCGTGTAGCCACTTTATTATAAAGTCAAAGGACCACAGAACTGCATTGCAAGAAAAGTCACATTCAGACAATATACAGATGCAAAGATTGTAAAGTAGAATTGCATCGTGATTGTAGTGAAAGTTTTCACATGTAAATTCATACAAGTTTGTTACATGTCAACCTATAAAATCCAAGAAAGATTAAAATGAAATCTGCTATGCATATTTCAATGCATCATGTCAGAACATAATTTCCTGAATGGCCAAGCACCATGAAAGTTAAATGATATTTTTATTCATTTTACTTGTTTCATTGAATTAGTCACTTTAGTATTGCAAATGATCCAAAAAACTTTGTTTTGCATTTATTGTTTTAAAAAATATCACATTTTCTATTTATTTCATTTCATACAATCACACTCTCGAAATGACATTTTTCTAGGTTTTATTTGCTGTAGTCATTAACTTGTTGTTTTTTTTTTAATCAGAGCTTTTGTAAATGCAATGGCGACACGTTATTAAAAGCTGATGTTTTGATATGATTGTGCAGATAATAAAATTTTTATTTTTTGTCAACGTTTTTATTTTTATTATTATTTTTACTTTCGCCTACGGATTTTTGTTGATGCCAAAAATAAAACATCATTTTCACTACAAGATAATAATAAATTAGTTTCTATTAATAGCATTTGTTGTTTCCAAAAGCATAGAAAAATTAGAAGGATTTCCAGAAATAAATTGTGAGTAACTTCTCACAAACCAAATTTTGTGACTTTTACTATAAATTATTGTTATATACACCCAAATGAATAGATACTAACGTTTGTATGAAAAAGATAATTTTTTGTACTTTAATTTGATGTAAAATTCATTTTTTGTGATAATTTTTTCAGAGGTTATCACATAAAAACATCTAAATTTTGCCTTATTTTTAACTAATTAGATTTATAATTAAAAAGGTTATGACTCTAAATCATTCTTGAATACACTTGAACGCATACAAAAAATTTAATCAAAATGAGTCCAGCGGTTTAGAACAAGTTCAGTCACATAAACACGCACAGAAGAATTATGTATTTAAAGATTTATAATATTTTAATCTACATATATATAACAAGCAAAGCTTTGATTTTTAAAAAAGAGAAGAATCTGGCTAGATATAGCATTGTCATAGCACCTAGAATATCAGAAAAGTAAAAAGAATTTAAATATTTTTTTTAAAAAAAACCTGAAAGCATAGGGAAATCTATAAAAATAGATTCTTTTAATTTTCTTAATACTTTTTTTCCACCAGAAAAAGGCTGATCTCTAAAAATTGCAAAAATAAAATATCACAGTCATAGTTCCAAATACAAAACAATAACATTCAATACTATATTGTTAGAGAAGTTCACTTGTAAATGTTCTATCTCCCCTTTTTTTCCCCTTTATAAATCAATCAAATTTTGATTTAAGAGAATTCTTTTTCAAAGGATTCCCAAATTGTAGCTTATGAGCATACATGTGATTTCTGTAACTGTGTGAGAAAGAATAAATTTCCTCAGTGGAAGCAACATTCTATCTGCAGAAGCATTTCTGTAGTATTTATTCACTTGCATATGAATTTATTGAATGATTTGTTTATTAGGGAAACTGGGAGCTTATTTAAAGCTGATTAGAAATTTATTTTAAACAATGAATTACATAAAATCTATAATTTTATACAAAATGGTTAGATAAAAAAAAGTTACGACTTCACTAAATGGTTTAGAGAAATTTCACAAAAGCTGTTTGCTGTGTGCTACTTTGTAAGAAAAAAAAAAGATTAAGTAATATTAGAAAACAAGCACATAATTAATCTGAATAGCCAAGAGAGCGAATTTTGTATCAAAAAGAATATGCCTCTTGGAAATCTGAAAGTCTGTTACTGGATGAAATTTTTAAATTAGTTGAAGAACTGTATATGATATAGGAAATTTTTATGGAGATAGTTTAAACTTTACACTGTATTTCAAAAGATTTACTTCTGTTTACTAAATTAGCATATATGATGCATAAAGAAATATTATGAAAGCAGAAAAAAAGTTCTTGAGGAAGAAAAGGAGTTCCACTAATGTAAAAGAGCATTGGAAATGAAATTATTACAAAGAAAAAAATATAAAAAAAGAAACCGATAACAGAAATCTGCAAAAGCTGTGAATATTGATCTCATAACCGATTAATTAAAAAAATTGCTAATTTTATTTATTTATTTTTCTCAGAATTTCAAAAACCGATAGCTGAGAAATCTGCAGAAATTGTGAAGATTGATGTCAAAACAAATTAATTACAAAAAATAAAATTGCTAATTTTATTTATTTTTCTCAGAATTTCAGAAACTGATAACTGAGAAATCTGCAGAAGCTATAAAGATTGATGTCAAAATAGATTAATTGAAAATAAATAAATAAATAAAATTGCTAATTTTGCTTTATAGTGATTTGTTGTTGTTGTTGTTCTCGTGTTCATGATGATGATGATGTCGTGTCCGCTTTTTTTTTATAGTGATTTGTTAAATAATCATTAAATTACTTTTATTGTTACATTAAAAAAAATGTTTTTTTTTCATCAAAGTTCTTAATTTTGTGTGATTTGCAATTAAAGAGCATGAAAGGTGTTAAATATCCTCAAGTAAATATTAACATTCTTGTTGTATATTGTTATTTCAAGTAATGTTAAATTGTTGGTTCCTCCCCCCTTACTTGTTCCAGTCATTAAAAGTATGGAGAATTTTTATAATATTTACCATCATTATAATGAAAGTAAACCATTCTATCCTTTTGCATAATTTTCTTTTCATTACAGTGGTGGAGTTGGCGAATTAAAGTTATGGAGGTGGTCTGATTTGAAACGGAGGGAAGCAAAATCAGTGTGGACATTTTTTATTCCTCAAGGGTAACTGCTTTAATCTTATTTCACTCATTATTTTTGGAAGACTATTTTATAGGTTTTTTTCATTAATTACTTAGTATTAAAAGTACTTTTATTCTGTTATATTATTATAAAGTAAAGAACAAAAGAAATTCAATAGATTAAATGTGATTCTTGCTTTCATTTTTAATTATTTATTTTGAGGTTTGTTAATTTTTTGAAATTTCTAGGGAGAGTTTGACAAAGCCAGAAATTAATTCAATGGTCTTAAGTGAAAAGGTATCAATTGTATTTTTCTTTAACTTTTTTTATGTAGAATATGTATCATGCAATTTTTTAAAATTAATTTTGTGATGTTTTTTCTTCTTTTTTCTCTTTATTAGGAAAATGAAGGTATTTTATTTGCTGGTTGTGGAGATAATAAAGTTTACTGTTTAGATATTGAAAAAAAATCTTTACTGGTTAGTATTTTATTTGTAATGATTTCACATTGTTCAGGTTCATACCTTGTTAGCTGATAATTTTGGTAAAAAACATTGTTTTAAATATTTATTCACAATTATGTTTCTGTTAATCAATCCAACAGTTTTGTATTATGTAAACATTTTACATTATCTCAAAACTCTTAGTTATTAAATTACAAATAGTCCTACATGAAGCTAAAAAAAAAAAACCCTATTGTAAATTTATTTTCTCATCTTAACCTGTCAATTTAACTCTTTTAAATTTTTTAAATAGAATTTTTCTTCTTATTATTATTTTAACTCTTTCAACCATAATAGGCATGTGTGTTTTAGAAATTATTATTTCTCAATTAAGGAAATAAATCTTTTTACATGGAAAGAACCATCCTTATATGGGATTTAAAATTCTAATCATACATTTGTTGAGAGTTGAAGATGAATTCTATTGATTTAACTGTAAAATATTCATGAATTAGAATAATCAACTTTGTTCCCAATTCTTCATTTAACTCAGAATCATATGAAACATTTTGAAATGCACTATTTTGTACTTAACTAAGCTTACTATAATTCTTTTTTTTCTCCCTGAATTTTACTCTTGCAATTAAATTTGTGCTCTCTCTTTAGGTAGCTTTTTTTTCTGTAACAATCATGATTTTGTTCTCCCTATACTAGCATTCCCGCACCCGACATTGCTCGGGTAATGGAATTAGCGGAGGATAACAGTGCTCCATGCACTTAGTTACGAAAATCCCCTATAATAATTACTTATTACCTACTAGCCGCCTTTGGCGACCAGTCGGTTCGCCAGTATTAATGCTCGCTAAAATTTTCATATAATATTTTATATAGCTGTGTCTCATAACAGGTTTTTCATCAAAATATTTTTAAATCAAATAAATTTTGATAATCATATAACTCATTTATAGTATTATTTAGTATTATTCTCTTCAGATGTTCTGTTCATTGTTCTACTCATCTTTCTCTTTCTATCTGAGCAATGATTGTCCCAGAATTGATATTTTACTTAAATGGTAGAGGGAAAGGTCTAAAATTCTACGTTTTTATAGAATAATGAGATTCTAATTTTCATAAATGTAAACACACTAAACAAATAAAGACACAATTGGTTTTCAAGAGATACGAAAGTTTAAAAACAGCTTGGAAAAAGCCGTGTACATAGGAAATAATGGTGACACAAACAAACACACTTCATTTCTTTTTCTTTCTTTTTTCTCTCCTTTTTTTCTTCACTACTTTTCTTTTTACAAACCTTTTTTCGCTTTGTTATTTTTTTTACTTCCCTGCCCAGACTTTATTTCGAGCAGGCATAGATTAAATATTCATACAGACTAATAATAAAAGCAACTATTTTCTTTCTTTTTTAAACATCCCGTTATCTATAAATGAAAACCAACCGACTTCGCGTATTTCTTTCTTAACAAATCATAATTTATTACTTCCCGCTATCTTATTCAGTTTGTGTGGGGGAAGGAAATGAAGATTTTTGGCGGGAAAGTAAGAAAAGTGTCGTTTTAACTATTTTCCTCTCATTTTTTCTCTCCATAAGAACCATCCTTGTGTCTTAACGAAAATATTTAAAAAAAATTAGCCGAATTGGTCTAGCCATTCTCTAGTTTTGCGCTTAGCAACGCATTTCGAGATCCATTTTTATTATTATAGATAGAGACTCCAGTTCTCATAAATGCAAACACACTAAACAAATAAAGACACAATTGGTTTTCAAGTGATGCGAAAGTTTAATAACAGCTTTGAAAATGCCGCGCACGGGGGAAATAATGATGACACACACACACACACCCTTCCTTTTTTTCCCCCTGGAAACACTTTTTTTTCTATCTTTTTTTTTCTTTCTACAACCCCCTTTTTTTTTCTTTTTTTTTTTTTTTTTTTTCTTTTTTTTTTTCTTCCGTGCCCAGAATTTATTTTGGGCAGGTATAGATTAAATATTTATACAGACTAAACACTAAGAAAATAAAAAGAATCGTTTAATACATCAATCCTTTCAAGAATAAAATAAACACATCAAGAGCTCTTAATGCCACATTTATATATAAAAAAGAATTTTTATCTTTAAGAACAATAAAAACAACTTTAAATCAGAACACGATCAATAGCAACATTAAAAAATGAAAAACGAAAAAAAAAAAATGATATTCTCGACCGTTGAGAGGAATGTTTTTAATCAGCATAATCAGCTGCATAAAAGCAAGTATTTTCTTTCTTTTTTTAAATTTCCCGCAGTGTATAAATGAAAACCAACTGACTTCGCGTATTTTTTTTCTCAACAAATCATTACTTCCTGCTATCTTACTGATTTGGTGTGGGGTGAGGAAATGAAGATTTTTGGCGGGAAAGATAGAAAAATGTCGTTTTACAAATTTTCCTCGCAGTTTTTTCATTTTTTTCTCTCCATAAGAACCAGCCTCGTGTCTTAACGAAAATATTTTTAAAAAAATTAGCCTAATCGGTCGAGCCAGTCTCTAGTTTTGCGCTTAGCAACGCATTTCGAGGTCCATTTTTATTAATATAGATAATTTTTTTCTAATACTGGAAGGGTCCCTGGACTCCTTATATATATACCCTTGTCCTTAACAATCTTTTTAAAGTATGGATTTTCTTTATAAACGCAAGCCATCCACATTTTATTGTTATACCTATGTTTAAGCAAGAACTTCTTTGTATACATTATTTTCGGGGGGGGGGGGTTTCTGCTGCTAAAATTATTAAGCTGCTTGATGAACTGACTCTGGTGAAAGCTACATAAAATTGGCCGTGTGAAAAACAGTCTCCTCTTAAATCGATCCCTGCTACTTTTAATGTCTGTCCTTGTGACTTATCAACGGTTATTGCAGAGCAAACTTTTACAGGAAACTGCACTCTTCTAAATTCAAAAGGATAGTCCGACGGAATTAGTGGACTGCGGGGTATTAAACCCAACACTCCTCGAGCACATCCAATAATTATCTTAGCTTTGATTACATACTTATTAAGTCTAGTCATTCGTAGTCTGGTGTCATTGCATAATTGAGGTGGAGAAAAGTTTCGTAGTAGCATTACTTGTGTCCCAACTTTCAGGTGAAGTATGTGAGGTGGAAAACCTGGAATGAATTCATAAGGCGTAATTTTTGCAGGATTGTTTTCAAAATTGATCAGGGTGTGCCAAAGCAATGCCAAATTATACAAAAAAAATTTAATCTCATTTTTATTCATCAATGGTTAGATTTGTAATGTTGAAGACGAAAACCCAATAAACGACAAAAAAAAATTTAATTGCGCAATTTTCTATCAAATTTTTACAATTTTTCACACGATTTTGAAAAATTTATCGAATTGTATTTTTAAGAAAATTGATAAAGTTATCTTGAAAAGTTTCGGCGTAGTTAAATATTAAAGCGAAATTTTGCCTCTTCGTTAAAAAATTCGCCAAAAACTCAGTTTTAAAAATACGATTTTTGAAATTCTATTGCAGAATACTACAGTGTATTGTCTTTCAAGGAAATATATTTCCTGTATTTTTACAGCTAAGAGTCTATTTTACAGGGCCGTTCAAGAAATAGACCTGCCAAAATTGAACTTTTTTTAAAAAATCGATATTTAATTTTTGCGTCCACGTTTCGTAAAAAAAAAATTATACCTCCGTGTTCTACGATAGAAAGTCCATCCGATTCCACTGCGATATTGAGTATAAGTTGAACGGACGCGTAACGATGGCAATTTAAAAAACGCGGTTTTACGGGACGAAACGGGACGCATAAGCGATCGCTTCTCCGGAAGGCCGTGTTTCACTCGGAAAGTAGCATTTCAGGTTTAAATTTAACAGAAATTAAGGGGTTTTAATTAATTTCGCCCAAACTAATTGATATTTCGATAAATAAACTCTCCTATCTTTTAAGTTGGATCAAACTGCAAGTGGTGTGTAAATTATTTTAAAATCTGTTTAGTAGTTCAGAAGTCCATCGCGGACAAACAACGTGACACGTAATTTATATATATTAAGATATAGTAATTTAAATAATATGTGCTGAAATTTCTAAGTACTTATGAAAAAAATCATACATTAGTTTGTTTTAGAAGGACACACAGATTATATCCACTGCATAGATCTGGGACACAATAGTCAAGAATGTGTAACAGGCAGTGAAGATGGCACTGTTCGTATCTGGGGTAAGTGGCTTTTTTCCTGCATACATTCAAAGTTATTTGTTTTGTAATATATGTTAACATTTTTTTCTCTTTGTGTGAAATGCTAATTTAATTTTACTATGAAAAGCAAAGAATTTTATTCCGTAGAATCATAAGTAAGAAAATATTGCTTGATAGTGATCATAGGTAAGAAAATATCGCTTGAATTACGAAAGATTTATATATTAATAGTAATGCTACTAGATCATATTTAAAATTGTTTGAATTTAGTAATATTAAAAGAAGATGATGTCATCAAATATATTTACATTTCTTCTTCTCACTCTCTGCCGGCATCCTGACATAAGAGTAACGCGTCTTCCCCATGATCTGGTTGTCCTGGGTTCAAATACTAGTTCTGGCATGATAGTTCTTCTGTTTTCTATCTGTGAGTTGTTTGAATATGCCCACTTATTAAAAGGACTTGTTCAAGGAATGTGACGAATGAAGTAGTTAAGCCGTACTCTTTTCAACAGCTCATGCTACTGTAAAAACAAGAGATACTCACTCGACTTAAATTACTTACAGATCTGTCAGCGGTCTTGTAAAGTGCCATATGTAAGTACATTTCTTCAGTAGGAAATTAATTTTCTTTCAAAACAGCATCAAATTTTAGTTCTAATCAGTTTGGCTAATTTCAGAAAATAAATATTAAACAAGGATATTTATTTCCTTAAAAATAGCTTCTTTAAAAAAAATTAAAGAAACGTTTTTCTTATATAATTTATTATGTTATCTTAGTTTTTAAATATCAGGATTTTGAATGAAAATGATATTTGCTTGGGAATAAAATTGCACATCTCTTATCTTATATTTTCTCTTATATTTTCTTTTGAGAGGTCTGTAAGTCACTAAAGAAATATAATTTAGAAAATTAATAAAATATCTGACACCATTTTTAGTAATTAGAAGATTGGTTCAGATTAAGTTTGCTGACCATTTGATATTTTGCTTTAATTCCATTTTTGTATAGCAGAAATGATATTTTTATTTCTACTTTTATGCATATGATTAATGACTCATTGTGGCGGCGCTGCTCGTGTAAATGAGTGCGGAGCACCTTACTGCGCCGGCGCCGTACACTGGCCAATAAGAGAGCAGCTACATGAAGAAATTTGAATTTTTATCTTTTTTGGATCATTGTTTATGTTGGTAATAATTTTGTGCCTTCTCTGTTATAAACATTATTCATTCCTGTGATCTCATCTTAAGAAATGTTTTATTATTTTGTGTTAGTATGGTTGTCAATAAAAATACAGTTTAAAAAGTCAAGAACTCTTTTATTCCTAACAAGTACTAAACTCATCATATTAATTAATGAATCTTATTTCTGAAATATTAATATCAATTTTCATAAATTACTAACTGCCTGACAGACTTCGTACTGTCTAAAATTATTGGCTGCTGTTGTCTAATATAAAAAAGTTTTTAAAAAAAAAAAAGATTAAAAGAAATCTTCTATTGTAATGACTTTATCCTGGTCGATCAAATAAACAGTAGCGTTTTAAACTCAAAGGTTTTATTTACAGCTTTATACAATCACAAAAACAATGACACTTCCTCTAGGTTAAATGCTGGGTAATATTAACAACTGGATTGTCAGTTCAGCATTTATGCCGAGAGTTCGCAAGCTGTCCGCGTATCTGGCTACTGCGTGTTGCTCCAGAGATCTACGAATTACTTCCGGTAGATCTTTCAATCAACTCGAGATCATGTGGTATCTCTTCAACTTCAGCACTGCTCACAGCTCGTCTCGTTGTTGTATCCGCTCTCGTCCAGTCTCCAGCCAGATCAGCTTGTCTCGTCCCCCGGATCAGCTTGTGTCCTCCTCTCGCTCAGCTTGTCTCCTCTCTCTGTTCAGCTTGTCTTCCCTAGGATCAGCTGGTCTCCTCTCCGGATCAAACAGAGTAGGTTAACGGAGTTCCTGCACGTCGCCGAGCTACCTCCAGGCTTGGCGATGTGAGAGGCTGCATTGCTGTTGCTGGAATGACGTGGACTGAAAGTGATACATGTTAACAAAGAGCAGATCTACACAAGCTTCACATCCTTATTGGTTACTACATCCAAGCTAGCATGATAATTGGTTGTTGAGCTGTTTATATTTAAGTGCTTGAGTTTTTGAAACTTATTGGATCAGAAGATCTTGAGCTTACAGTAGGGTATGATTATGTGTTAAGAGCTTATTTTTAAGAGCTGGCTGAGTGAACACCGACATCAGGAGGGGTTACATCGTACATCAGGAGAGTTAATTTTTAAGGAGAGAGTTTAAATGTGTAGAACGTTTCTTGGTCTCTTAATTTTAGGATCAGCTTTATATATGGGGATATTGATAATTGCTTCATTTTTACTGGAATCAATTTTATTGTAAAAATTTGTTGCTAATTTTTTGACTATATCTTTGAAAGAGGGGTAGTCTAATGCTTTCCTAATATTAGAGTTTCCCATGTACCATTTGGTTTTCACAATATAACGTAATCACAATATAACATAACAAT
>JAOUZG010013629.1:364026-387828 GCA_026289955.1 Argiope argentata | reverse complement strand
AATTTCTTAAACAGCCAATTATTGAAAACGTTTTACATAATTAAACAATTGAATCTACTTTTTAAAATTTTTTACTAATGTTTGAAGAAAGCATCTCAACAAAAAAAGTCTTAGATTTTTTAAACTTATGGATTAATCAAATAATTTTAACTATTTTTTTAAAAGATCTTTATTCAATTTTGTAAAAGCTTTCGTGAAGTAAAAAAAGCTGAAAAAATTATCTCAACAAAAAGTGGCAAATTGGAGTTAAAAAGATATTTATTTCAAAATAGCAACCATTTATCATTTTGAGTTTCTAGGACCTATTTTTGTGAAAGTTGAAATTTTAAATTTCAATTCCTTGTCCACACATTTTTGTTGACACCAAAAACCCATTGAACCTAATTAAAGCACCACATTCTCATGCAAATTAAATTATATTTTAATTCATTTTAATTGTTTCATTGAATTAATAACTTTAGTATTGTAGGCAATCAAAAAAACTTTGTCTTGCATTTATTGTTTAAAACAATATTATATTTCCTATTTATTTCTCTTTATATGATCACATGCTTAAACTGACATTTTTCTAGGTTTTAATTGCTATAGTCTTTAATTTATTTATTTTTAATCAGAGCTTTTGTAAATGCAATGGCAACATATTATTAAAAGCTGAATTTTTGAGATGCTCATGCAGATAATAAAATTTCATTTTTTCGCTTTCAGATTTTTTTTTGAAGCCAAAAACCTCCTCCCCAAAACAACATCATGTTCTGATATAATAAAAAATTTGCTTGACAGCAATCACTTTATTTATTGAGTTATGCCTTGATAATAAACAATAAATACTTACAAATATAAATTTTCTATTTCGTACATTGAAAGTCTTTAGTAATAATGTGATTTTATTTTCATTGTAAGGCTTTATTGTACACAATATTTTTTATTTGATTACTTGATGCCTAAACAAACAAATTTGACAGTTTTCTAACATGGGAACAGGCAACATGCAACTGCCCATGAGAGAAGCATGGATTTTTAAGATAAGTGCCACAAAAACTCAACGATTGACCCTAGGATTTATTTATAGTCATAGCCAAAGCAAGCCGTACTAGAAATTACAGTCGTTTAAATTCAAATGGTACGTCAGTTGGTATTATTGGTATGTGAGGTTGCTTTTATCCTTTTTTTTTTAAACTTTTATTTCAACAAACCTTTTTTTTTTCCCCACTTTTCTTTCAACAAACTTTTTTACTCTCTGATTCTTTTTTCTTCCCTGCCCAAACTTTTTTTGTGCGAGCATAGATTAAGTATCCATAAAGCCTAATGAACTTGAAGGCATTCAAAAGGTAATCCTAACACTCCTTTCTCATATTTTGATTGACATCAAATGTTTGATAGTTCGAGGGACAGTGTTTTAAATTTTTAAGCAAATGCATGAATTTTCTACGCCAGCTTTGGTAACGAAAATTAATAAAGAAATATTTAATTTACTTTATTCTGTTTTATTTTAATTCAAAAGTACTTCAGAATGAATCCGAAAAAAACCGGTTAATTAACAATATTTAATTTAAAATCCATCAAACACTAAGAAAATAAAAAGAATCGTGTAATACATAAATCCTTTCAAGAATAAAATTAAAACATTAAGAGCTCTTTCTATTGCATTTATATATAAAAAAGAATTTTTATCTTTAATAATAATAATAACACATCTTTGTCAGAACACAATCATTAGAAACATAAAAATGAAACACCATCAAATCAAAATGAACAAAATATTTACATCTGTTTGGAAAAATAAGTTTAAATCAGTATAAGCTGCATAAAAGCAATTACTTTCTTACTTTGTTTTTTAAACCAGTTTTCTATGAATATGTGAATGAAAACCAACTGACTTCACAAATTTTTTTCTCAACAAACCCAAATTTATTACTTACTTATTTGGTGGGAGGTGTGGAGATTTTTGGTGTTAAACTAAGAAAAGTGCCGTTTTAACTATTTTCATCGCAATTTTCTCCATTGTCTTAATGAAAATGTTTTAAAAAATAATAATAACGGAGTCAGTCCAGCGGTTCTTTAGTTTTCCATTTAACAATGCATTTGGCGATTCATTTTTATTTATATAGATTTACTAAATGAGAATTGAATTGCGGCCTAAAATGGAGTTAAAGATAGTTTAGAACTCCATGCATTATGTAGATTAATTAAAAGTAAACAAAATTGTTTTTCCCTCCTCCAAATGTAATTGCTCTTCTTCAGCCTTTAAATCAAGGGATTATTTATCACTTTAAATGAAAGTATAAACAAAATACTTGTGAGGAATCTGATAAAAATCTTTGGATAGGAATGAAAAATTGTAAGTTTTGTTATTATGTGCAGTTAACTATACATACTAACACAGCTTAACTATACACATAGAAGTTAATCTCCATTTCATCATAAATTGTATCTGTTGTGCAGTGTGCAATTAAAGAAATCTACAGTGTTTGAGAGCAAATTATGATAAAAACATCACAATTTGCTCTGAAACAGCTTTGACAAAGGAATTTTTAAAGAAAAGCAAAACAATTCAAGTAATTCAAAGCCCTGGAGAAAGTCTAACACTGGTTTACCTACATTCAAGGGGGGGAAAAATTGAGTAATTAGCATTTTTGGCAATCAATCCTGTCAAGTTATTTTAATGTGCCAAATAATTAAAGGAAAATAAGATGTGGTAAATACAAAAAGGGTTTTATTTTCTTTCATTTGTTTATATGTATTTATTTCTAAAACCTGGTTTTTGTTATCAAATTCTGCATCAATTCATGAAAATATTTTGCTTTCCCCTTCCTCATCAGAAATTCCCTCTTTGTTTGATTCATCATTCCTCTTAAGTCTTCAAAAATGCTTAATTTTTTGAGTGATGATTTAATGAAATTTTATTATATATGTATGTTATATATTTATTGTTCATAATGGCCTTTTTAATGTTAATTGTTACAGAAATAAAATACTATTTTTTATCTATGGGATGTTTCCTTTTGTGATGAGTAATATTCCTTCTCTCTATGTATTTTTTTTTTGAAATTATATATTTATATAAGCATTGTTTAAATGCTTGTTAATGTTTTTAAATGTTTGTTTTAATGTTGCTCCATTTTCAGTCCCCTCCTTCCCTTTTTTTTACACCATGCATTTTTATAATGCAAATCAGCAGGAATTTATTTGAAAAGAATGTTAATATTTCTTGCAGTAAAAATTAGAATTTTTATTTAGTCTTTAAAGATTCAGAGACCTGGTTAAAAAAAGAAAAGAAAGAAGTTAGTTCAGCTGAAAGAAATGAATTTTAACATTTGTATGTGCTGCTCTTAATTGAAATGTAAAAATTAATATATGTGTACAGCTATAGAATTAAATGTTGTTCTAAACAAACTGTCTTAATTTTTTTAAACTAAGAAACTGAAGTCTGAAGTCTTTTATTACATTACATTGTACATTAATATGATCTGTTATTTTTAAGTACAATGAACATCAAAATATAAAGAATTATAATTCCATCTTTTTTTACTTTTTCCCCTTTTCAAAGTATAATTTTTAAAGGCTTAGTTACTTAGTAATAAGTTTTTAAAATAGAGTACATAATAAATATTTGATTTTTTTTTTTTTTTTTTTTTTGGAAAATGTTATACATTTATGTAATTTATCCATCTTTAAACCAAGTGATTGATAAAATAAATTAGCATTACTGTAGTCTGTAGACTTAAAATTGTATGCACACTTTTTTTTTAATTTAATAAATATTTGGTCTGTATTTTATTTATTTAATTTCAGATAATCGGAAAGGTGGTAGTTCTATTCATACTCTTGAACCTCACAAACATCAGGTACTTTTCATTTTTCCAATAATATTAATTTTTCTTTTAAAATTGATTTTAACTGAATATTTTTTATTGGTCGAATAACAGTTTGCCTTTAATAAAATATAGGAAATAATAATTTATTTAATGTATTTTCATATTTTTATTCAATTTAAGCTGAAAGTAATGCAAATAGAATCATTAATAAAAACCTGCATTTTTCATTTTAGAATGTAAAATAATAAAGATTGCCCTTCTAATTTGTTAAATTTTGTTTAGTAAATTATGTGACATATGAAGATTTTATCTTTTTTTCTGCTGATTTTTTTAAATATAATTATTTATAAGATCCTATAATTAATTTTAAAGCTATCCATCAGCTTTATTCAAGAACTCTTAAACATAATAAGTTAAATATATTTTTACAGTAAATATCATTTTTATCAAACCTCTCCAACCAATCGATTGATGTTTAATAATAAATTTAAATGATGTATCAACATGTTTTGCTTTTACTGTTAGCTTATATACTTATAAAAATGCATATCATTATACAAATCTTTAATGAAATTTAATTTTATTTTTTCCATGTTTGGAAAAAAACTTTGAATGTATCTTCCTTGAAACAAATTGTTTAAATCATCTTTTATCCTTTATTTTTTTTCCTTCTTTGTTTTAGAAAGAAATCTTTTAAAATTATTTTTATGAATCATTGGAGATTATTTTTCATCTTTAATCATGACATAAAACTACTACAAAGAAGAGAAATGTAAAATTACCAAATAATAATATTGTAATATTTTGATTCCTTTTTACCAGCCTCTCAAGAGGTTTTGGTTGGTTAGGACATCAGTAAGTAGCTGAGAGTGCACTTGTTGAAGGCAATACAACTGGGCACTGATTGCACATAGTTAATTAGGGGAAATGATCCTCATATTTTAAAGTGGTGAAAAGGATGCTGGCTTATAAAATCTCTACTTAGTGTATGGTTCATTTTAATTGTTAGGATTGCTGTATGCAATACATTCTAATCTAGTATAGTTCATTTGTGTTTGTACTTGACTATCTATGTCCTCAATGAACAAGTATTATGAAATCAAAGCATTTACTAAAAGCACGTTTTTTCAAACTCTAGGCCACAGATATTCATCATTAAATTACAAAATTATCATACAATATCAAAATATTATGCTGTAATTGTTTTATGAATATTTACTTTGCAGTTTCAATTATAAATTAAATCCAGAAAGTAAATTAGATCCTTATTAATTCTTAGATTGCAAACAGGCCGGAATTTGGGAAATGGATTGGATGCCTTGCATTAGACTCTTCAGATGACTGGTTGGTATGTATAACAGCAATTATTGTTTCAAATGTGTTTATGTAGAATTAAAATTTGAAACAATTATATACTTATAATACAATACTGTGAAATAATTTAATTACTTTGAGTTTTGATGATAATTTCAACATTTTGTAATCATTGAAAATTTTGTTCTTATTCATAGGTTAATCTTCAATGAATAAAAATTTCTATTTTTAAGAATCTGTAAATTAATTAAAATGTTATCTTTATCCTTACTTATAATAAAGCACGATGTGTGTGTGTTGGCACTGTTTAGGCCGTTCGACCTACAACTACCAAATTTGGTATATGTATACCTTGGGTGTCAGAAATATGAACCTCGGAGCCCTTTTTTTGAATTTTTAGTTAAAATTTTAATTAAAAAATAAGCCAAATTTTAACTGTTTTTCTGTTTTTTCAATTTGTGCTGTAACTAAAATATTACAGCACAAAATTGCTTTTTGCATCACGTTAAAGCTCAAAAAATTAGCTTTTTAATGATACTAATGTTTTGACCTACAAATTAAAACTCTACTGTTAATGAATTTTTAAACATTTAATTTAATCGTTTTTTTTTCCAACAATTTATTTCACAAAAAAAAAAATCTCTTCTCAAGGATCTAAAAAAAAAAAAAATCAGCTTTTAATAAAATGTTGCTATTACATTTTCAGAAGTTCTGATTTTTTAAAAAGTAAATTACTACCAAAAATAAAACATAAAAATGCAATTTTCATCGTGTGATTATATGAAATGAAACAAATAGGAAATGTGATATTTTTTAAACTGTAAATGAAAGAGAAAATTTTACTTGATCGTTTGCAATATCAAAATTAACAATTCCATTAAAGAATTAAAGTAAATAAAAATACGAAGTAAAAATATATTACAAAAGTGCAACAGTTAAAACTGAAAAAGAGTTTTTAGAAAAGCTCCAAACGATAATCTTCTGAGAGCGAGATTAATTATTTAAAGAAATCTTAAACGAACTTTGAAAATGACGCCATTTCAAAGAAACGACGAACAAAAAGCAATTGATAATCAGTAGTAGTAAAATATTTTTGCATTCTTTTTGTTATTTAATTTTTAAAACAATAAGACATGTTTTGCATTGTTATTTTTACTTATGTGAAGAAGATATTTTGTGCAAATCAAAGAATTCGCCTTCATGTTTGTAATTTATCTCCGCATTTTAATGAATCATGCGAAATAAAAACACATCTTCTTTCAACGAAGTAACGTAATATTAAAGCTTTACTGGTAAAAGTAGGTCAGTTTGAAAACGCATCTTCTTTCAAACAAGCATATGTAATAATTAACAATGCAAAATTTGTAAAAGCATATAAAACTATTTTTACCCGCATATTTCGGAGACATCAAAACTTTCAACCAAAACAATATCATGTTCTCTCACGAGAAAAAATAAATCAATTATAAAATGAAACTAATATGAAACATATTTTTGAAACATATATGGATGGAAACGTTTTCTATGATATTTTACTATACATATATTACTAATCCTAGTAAACAATTTTATTTAAGGCAAATATGGCTTAACACTTACAAGGCATCTTCTGTAATCGGAGACCAGCATCTAATTTCTTCATTTTTTGGGGAGAGACATAAATCTCTTAGCAATTGGTCCAAGTGAAATATATAATTATAGATTTAGTAAAAAAATGCTGATGAATTAAATTTTTACATACATCATCTGCTCTGTGAATCATATTTAACAAAATATTCTTGAGACAATAAGTCCTTAAATAAAAAAGTGGCATTCCAATCAACTAAATCAGTCATCAAAGCTGATCGATCTATGAAAATTTCAACATAACTATTCTATAAAAACTGGCGATTTTAGATCACTTTAATCAAGATATCAAAGAAGCCAATCAGAGTTACTTTAGAATAATTAGTCTAGATTATGATAATGATGATTGTTCTAAACTTGGAATTTTCAGAACTGAATAAATCAGCCAGATTTGAAGAAGATCGAAATGCTTATTTATTTATTTAGATGTTGAAATATTAAGAATATTTTACAAATATGAATCTATAAGACAAAAGGAATTTAAATCATAATTTTTTGAAATATATTTATAAACCTAAAAAATGTTATTATTAAGAGCATTTATACAAATCTAAAAATAAAATTAAAAATTGAATGTTTCATTAAACCTGTGAAATATTTGCTGAATAATTTCTTGTGATCTTATAAATTATAAAAAAATTTATAATGTTTCAATTTCTGTATGGAACATAGAACTTCAATGTCGGACTACTCTGCTTTCAGTTCTTAGTTTTATTTAAAGGCATGCTTGAATTGAGTAAAAATTTCTTTATGTTAAGTGCACTTTTCCATCATTCCCACTTTAATTTTAAACTGAATTTTACGTGCACTGATAGAAAATCAGAGAGAGATGCGGAGTTCAAAGATAGGACTGCTTAAGGCCTACATAATAGTATAAGTGAATTATATGACTATCGAAATTTGAAGCTTAAAAATATTTTGCTGAAAAACAAAAAATGAGACCAAGCTATATATATATATAAAAAATGGATTGAACCCTTTAGTCGGCATTAATATTGGCAAACCGGCTGGTCGCCAAAGGCGGCTAGTATATTATAAATCATTTCCAAAGTATAATTTATAAACTTACAAATATTTACAAAGTCATTTTTGTCGTATAAAAGCATTGCACAGTTTCATATTAAGAATTTAATATATTCTAGACAGATATATTTGAAAACCCTGAGATTATGAATTTAGCAATTATTACAGTAGTATTTATTAAGCCAGTCTATTATTAATGTTTAGAGTATCTTGATTTTTTTTCAATTCATTTGTTTATGTAAAAACCAATTACAAATATGTCAGATGAATCATTGTACTTATGAAAAAGGAAGTATAGGAAATTTATTATGGTCATGTATAGACATATGAACTTCAAGAAATTGTAGTCTTTAGTAGCTACTGAGGCTATCAAATTTTTACATATTCTTTATGAAACATATAATACTTTAAATAGGTTTGTGGAGGGGGTCCCCATCTCTGCATGTGGCATCTTCGATCCCTTGCACCATCCACTCAACTTCTAAAACCTCAAGTTACCTCAAATATTGTCACTTTTCATGAAGATATGGTAAGTTCTTAAAAGTGGATCCATTTTTTCATATAAATGTAAAATATAGTGGCTATTGTCATTTTAAGAAATACTTTTAATTTTATATATTATCTTTTACACTGTTGTGTAATTAGATCATATCTGGTGGATCTGAACCTTTTGTCAGCCACTGGAGTCTGGATGGTAAATTACAGACTGAAGTCCCAACTTCTGCATCTAGTGTTTTCTGTTTAGGAATTAACTCCAGTCCTACACAACAGGTACATTCTATCCTATTATATAGATTTTATCAAACAATATAAATATATGCTACCAGCAAAGTTAGAAATACATCATTGTAGAGAATGTGCAGACATTGGATGCAGCAATGTAGTAAAATGCTGCTATTTTTTCAGCAGGAAACAGGAAAACATCAACCTGATTTCATCCCAAAGAGGATTTTTGCATCAATTTGTATAATATAGAGTGATACCTGTTATTATTCAGTATAATTTTTTTTCTTTTCTTCTCTCTCTCTCTCTCTCTCTTTTTCATAAGCAAAACTAAGAAAAAAATCACCATATTTTACTGAAATATATTTTTCATGAAATAAAGATTTCACCTGCTTAAGTTTCTTATGATTGCATGAAAAAAAATAGCATTTATCATTGTGTTGCCATCATTCTGACAAAAGTTTAGATTGAATAATTAACTTTCACTGCTACTTAAATATTGAAAAGTACAATTTTCAGCACTTGTCGTGTAATTAGTTATGGAAAATGATATTTTCTAGAAAAATAAATACAAGAAAAAAGAATTCTGAGACTATTAAAATTTCTAATATTAATTCCATAATTTTATCTTTTAAACTCAAATGTGGATTAATCCATTTGGGATATCCACTTCAATTGGATCTAACAGCAATTTTCTAAACTCTTAATAATATCCATGTATATCTAATATGGAAAGTAGTAAAAAAAATTATATTTTGAATGGGTAAATATTCTGATAAATTACTGAATTTTAATATTTATTTTTAGAGACTCTCTCTTGCACTTATGTCCTATTAAAGAAAATATTCTTGAGGCACTAATGAAATCAAAGACTTGGCCTTTTGCAATAAAAATTTAATATAAAAATATATCACTATTTTATAAAAACGCATAATCGGTCATTTTATGGACTATCACAAAGAAAATGCATTTGTCAATGTTCAGAGTTTTTACAAAGAAAATTGGCCTGAAATAATGAAATTGTTGATTGCCCTAAAATAATGATATTCAAATCTTCATAACACAATGAAATGCAGCTGCAGAAGATTGAAATATTTTTTTATTTGTATGTTGGAGTATTGAGTATATTTTGATTAATATGATTCATTATATTTTTAAAGGGATATATACAGTTTAGATTTCATAATTTTTTCTGTTATTGATTTATTGATTGGAACAAAACATTTCCTTAATTCAAATTCTTTAAAAATTTAAATTTTAACTTTTTAATAAATTATGAGAAATTCTATTCAATAATGCTTTGAGATAATGTATGGTTTATGAAGAATAATTTGTTATACTCATAAGACTTCAACTTCAAATGGTCCTCTTTTCTGTAAACATGGTTAAAAAATGTGTTTGATTTCAGAAAAAACGTTTTTTTATTATTTAAAGATTAACCACTTCTATTTTAAATTTTAGAGGCAATGAAAGAAAATTCTTGGAATAGGTTTAGTGCAATAAGCCAAGTGATGTAAAGCTTTCTTAATAGTATAAGTCTATCAAAATTTGAAAATTCAAAATATTTTGCTTGTTATATTAAATAGCATAAAATATTTAATTGAAAATTTTTATGTTCATTAATTCTTATAAACCAATTCGTCACCAAAGGTAATTAGTAAAAAATAAATTTTAATTTAATTCAAAATAAAATAATAGAATTAGTTTCTTTCTTGTTGGAACAAGTAATCTAATAGTTTATTCAGAATATTTTATTTCTTTTAGAAAGGCATAATTTTGGTTTCGTACATACATATATATCTATATATATAAAAATCTTTGTCCTGAGATAATATATATATCAACGCACAGCTAATACTGCTGAAGCCTCAGACTTGAAATTTGGCAGACATGTTCACATGATTACGAAAGTACCCACTAAGAAAGGATTTTTCGAAATACCTATTAGTTCGGGAGAAATTAATTAAAACCCCTTAATTTCTGTGAAATTAAAACCCGTAATGTTACTTTCCGAGTGAAACACGGCCTTCCGGAGAAGCGATCGCTTCTCCGTACTGTTTCGTCCCGTAAAACCGCGTTTTTAAAATTGCCATCGTTACGCGTCCGTTCAACTTATACTCAATATCGCAGTGGAATCGGATGGACTTTTTATCGTAGAACACGGAGGTATAATTTATTTTACGAAATATCGACGCAAAAATTAAATATCAATTTTTTAAAAAAAGTTCAATTTTGGCAGGTCTATTTCTTGAACGGCCCTGTAAAATAGACTCTTAGCTGTAAAAATACAGGAAATATATTTCCTTGAAAGACAATACACTGTAGTATTCTACAATACAATTTAAAAAATCGAATTTTTAAAACTGAATTATTGGTGAATTTTTTAACGAAGAGGCGAAATTTTGCTTTAATATTTAATTGCGCCGAAACTTTTCACGATAACTTCATACAATTTTTTTACATAAAATTCGATAAATTTTTCAAAATCGTGTGAAAGATTGTAAAAATCGGATGGAAAATTGCGAATTTAAAATTTTTTTGTCGTTTATTCGGTTTTCATCTTCAACATTACAAATCTAATCCATTGATAAATAAAAATGAGACTAAAATTTTTTTATATAAAATTTTGCATTGTTTTGGCATACCCTGATCAATCTCGAAAACAATCCAGCAAAAATTACGCGTCTTATGAAATAATTTCTGATTTTGCAAAGACTGCAATAGAAAAACGATTTTGAGAGGTTGGTTGGTTGGTCCAAAACCGCGAGCGAAAAGGCAGTATTATATGGTTTAGAGATTTAATGTGTTTGCTTAAAATGCTTTTCTTAATAATAATATCGATATTTTTTTACACTGTGCAATGATTGCCATGCTACCAAATAACTTTGCTTAATAAAACTCCTGTCGGCGACCTTCAGATTGCTAAACTAACCGAAAGCGGCGCGTCTGAATAACAGGTTTGTTCTTAAAAGTGTCAGGATTTGGACAAAAGGATTGCTTTTCCCTTTTGCGATTAGTTCAGCACAGCGGGGGTAGGTTGATTAGCGGATATCATGTTTTGAGTGACAGCTGTTGCTTATCGCAGTCGTTCGATTTCACAGAGCATATTTCTTTCAGTCGATCGAAATAACATAGATTGAAAACGCAGATAATATGATTGTGTTTTAGAGGATTTTTGATTATTTTATGAAACACTACATAAAATTTACATGAGAAATAAATTATTGTATGCTTAATAAGATAAGATTTATCCTGATATTGTTGATATAAAAAATAAGCCGATTGAATGGTTGTGCGAGCGTGCCAAATTATCTCCAAAAAATGATACAGCCGCAGAAGTCAACAGCATCTTATTAAAGTCGTTTAGTGGAGAGGATATTTACTACAAATCTTTTGATACAACAAAAAATTGTGATGATGCAGTGCAGTATCCAGAGGAGTTTCTTCACACCTTAGACCCTCCAGGTTTTCCACCTCACATACTTCACCTGAAAGTTGGGACACTGGTAATGCTACTAAGAAACCTTTGTCCACCAAAGTTATGCAATGGCACCAGACTACAAGTGACTAAACTTAATAAATATGTAATCGAAGCTACGATAATTACTGGATGTGCTCGAGGAGAGTTGGTTTTAATACCTTGCATTTCACTAATTCCATCGGACTATCCTTTTGAATTTAGAAGAGTGCAGTTTCCTGTAAAAGTTTGCTTTGCAATAACCATTAATAAGTCTCAAGGGCAAACATTAAAAGTAGCAGGGATCGATTTAACAGAAGACTGTTTTTCACACGGCCAGTTTTATGTAGCTTGCTCCAGAGTCGGTGCATTAAGCGGCTTAATTATTTCAGCATCAGAAAAAAAATGCTGTAAACAAAGAAGTTTTTGCTTAAACGTAGGTATAATAATAAAATGTGAATGGTCTGCTCTTGCAAAGAAAATCAAAGCTTTAAAAGGATTGTTAAGGACATTTATTGAGGCATTTAAGGCATTTTATTGAATATTTGTTTCAGACATTGCTGGTAATATATAATTTTTTTATGTTATTGAAATCATTCGTGATATATTAAAATAAAAGAGTGAAAAACTAATTTTTTTTAACCCTATTCTCTTTTATAAGCTGCTTTTAAAACTTAGGGTAAATGAAATGAGAAACTTAATAGTTGTATTATCATTACAGTTCCAACTTTTATTCTTAGTTAAAAAATTATTGTTTTAAATATTTTTCTTGCACAACACCATAAAGTAATCCTATGATACTATAGTGCTTTGTGCAAAAATTCAATTTTAATATTCTTGATTTAAATATGAAATATGTATAAATTATTTATCTTTATTAATTTGATGGTTTTTATATTATTAGTTTGATTTTTGAAATTAATGTATTTGTTTAAAACATTTTCTATTATAAATAATATATAGATTATAGAGACTGTGATGTTACTATGAATTGTTCAAAAGTTTGGTGTAAGCATTCATGCTGAGAAATTAAAAAAAAAAAAATCCCTAAACCATGCTACTTACTGCATTATATCCTCATAAATGCAAAGAATGTTCACACATTATTCTGTAAATTCATTTAAACATTTATATTTTTAAATTTTATTTATCATTAGATAAAATTTGAAAGTTACTACATATATAATATTGCAGTCTTTTATTACTTTTTTAATTATTAGTTTTATTTAAGATTTTTTATAAAATCTTTTATTTATTGTTCTTGTCTATTATTTTTAGGATGTCAGTTTTTCTAAACTTAATAATATGGTTGCCACTGCAACAGAAAAATATAAAGAAATTTGAAATTTTTCCTAAAAGCCAGGAGAGTACAGGGAATTTTAAATTTCTTAGATAATTCTTTTTGTCATCTAAAAAATACTAATCTCTAAAAATTGCCTGAATTAAAAAAAACACCATTCATGATTGTGTAATCTCTGAATCTTACCCCTCTTTTATTCACCTCATTTTATTCTGTATAGATCAGTCTAATTTCGTTTTGAGTTGCAGTTGTTTTTCGATGAGATTTCTTAAAGCAGTTAATGAGCATATGCAAGGTGGCTGAAAGTATTTAAGAGAATAGAATAAACCTTGACTAAATAACAACTAACATTCAATCTGAAGAAGATATGGTGATGTGTAGGTGCTCACTTGTGGGGATATTGAATGGCTTGTTTTTTTAATAAGAAATTTGAGTTTTTTCCAGAGTAGATTTGAGAATTTTTACTAAACTCGGAGCTGCTCTAAATTCATTTTTAGCATACATTGGATGAATAAAAATGTCAATCCTGACTTTTCTGAATGGATTAAAGAAATTTTGCAACATCCTATTACTGCTTATTGCTTACTTTATAAGATAATAAACTTAAGTTATTGGGAAAACCGACAAATATTAGCCCTTTCAAAACAGGTAAACACTAAATTATATACCAGTTCAACTAAGCCATAATTCATATTGAACTTTGTATCTAAAATAATACAGGTGCAGATGACATGTCATATTCTAAAACATCAAATTTCATGTCTGAAAATGAGTAGATTTTGAATTCTCTAGTTCAAGAATAATAATTTAAAGATGCGTTTTTAGTAGTTTTAAAACTTGGAATTTTTTGGAAAGTAATTCTCATACATCATCGCATGCATCAAATGATGAATGTCAAAATTCATCATTTGATGCATTCGATGATGTATGAGAATTACTTTCCAAAAAATTTATAATTTCATAGTGAATTAGCCAAAAAATGTATGTTGACATATATTCTTTATTCCAGATATAAAGAACATATATTCTTTATTCCAGATTAGCTTTTTTTTTGTGGGCATCTCTTTGAGATATAATAGAAAAAATCGTTATGTGCTTTGATGAAATTTCTAACCACGTCTCACAAAAATGCCAAACGTATCTTATTGTACGATATGAGAGTGAATCAACCAATACAGTGTCTACATGACACTGGAATCAATATATTTAGGGCACGCCTCTTCTCAAGAATTGTTTGAGAATTTTAAAGAAGTTATACAAATTTTGGACATACAGTTATTTTTACAAATTAGTATGGATAGCCGAATATAAAACTTTAAAAACATGTAAAAAAAACATTTGTGCACAAATGAATATCAATTTTTAGATCTGATACTTCTGGTAATTTAGAGAGGGTTTCAGGATGGACTTAAATCTACTAGATGCAAAGTAGATGTTACTCTTAAAGCAATGAATAGAACATTTAAAGAGGGCTCTGCTAGACATGTTGATTTCCTGGAGGGTGCATGATCTAAATTGCCATTAAAGATTTGTTCTATCACATGAATAAAAAATACCAATATCAGTGTTAATGAATGTGCTGTAAAAGTTATTGACAACATAAAGATATATATCGATTTCTTTAAAAAAAATTTGCATGGATTTATCACAAATGATAATATAATTCTTTGTCAGAATAAATTGATTCAGGCTAAAATAAGGTTCTTTGCATTTATTACTAACATTTGTCAGTCATTTCTAAAATCGTCTTCTCATATTGTCAAATGGAGCAAAAATATTTGACCTTTCACCAAGAAAAAATATCAATATAAGAAT
This sequence comes from Argiope argentata, assembly GCA_026289955.1. Taxonomy (NCBI): domain Eukaryota; kingdom Metazoa; phylum Arthropoda; class Arachnida; order Araneae; family Araneidae; genus Argiope; species Argiope argentata. The sequence goes on along the minus strand of JAOUZG010013629.1, from coordinate 372,755 downwards.
AATGACTGCAGCTACTTAAATATTAATGGAGCTATTGAAGCTGTAAAAAGGAAGCATTTTAGCAGATTGTTTTACATTCGTAAAAAGCACCATAAAAATAATTGATTTTTTTAAAGTTAAAAAGTATGCTTTCTTTGAAAGTTGCATCTTGTTTAAATCCATATTTATTGAAGAATGATGCATCATTGTGTAAAAAAATGGATGTTTGATTTATTTCAATTTCTGTATTTTAAAGAACAAAATTCCCCTGTATGTTTAAAACTTAAATTTAAAATTATCCTGAGAAAAAAAAAAGTATATAATTAACGGTTTGAGTCATTTAAGTAAAAGACTCGTTTAGATTATTTCTATTTTAATATTTTGAAGTGAGAAGAATTTCTTTATTTTTGGTAAAAATAATTCATGTATTGCTACATGGCAATGTAACTGTGAAAAGTAGATTTAGTATCAACAAAGATATGCAACAAAGAAACTGAAAATCTAAAATAAAATTCTTTAATTAGTCTAAGAACTGTGTATGATGTCCTAAACTTTTATAGGGGTGTTTTAAATGTTCCAGTATCAAAGATTTGCTTCAACATGCTAAATGATTATATGTGAGTTATTGGGAAGCTTTCGACGAACAGAAGAAATTTCAGAGAAAAGAAAAGTTCAACAAGTTCAAAGCTTCATTGCAAATAATATTGTTACAAAAGAAAAAAAAAAATAAAGCTGATGACTAAGAAATCTGCAGAAATTGGTGTCCAATTATATAAATTGGCAAAAAATAAATAAAAAATACCAATTCTGTTTTCTAATGCTTTTTCTTAAGTAATTGTTAAATTATTTGTATTCTGATAGCAAAAATGTTGTTTTATGTTATCAGAATGCTTTATTTTATGCAACGTACAATTAAAAGGCATTAGAGATTATCAGCGTTTCTGCTTTCACCATATTAATTCTATTTCTAATTAATTCTAAAATCTTGGCAACAAATTAAGATATATTATTTTTTCTTATGTAAATGTAATGATCTTTTTAATGTAGTATTACATTGTTGCTTTCTTTTCTTGATTTTCCCAATCATTAAAACTATGAAATATTGGTTTTGCAATTCCTCTTGTATTGGAAATATTGTAGGGGTTATACTAGGAAAAAACACATGATCTCCCCCCCCCCAGATTTTAGTGGTAACCCTGATTAATATGATTTTTTTAAATAATAATTTATAGTTATTTTACTTTATTAGGTTCTGGCAACAGGTGGTAGCAGCTACAAAATTGATTTATGTACTGATTTCAGATACAAAGATTTCTCTTTATACTTCTGTGATCCTTAAATTAAATATTCATTTTTTATGTAAGCCAATCTGTACTGAATAAATTACATTATCTGATTGTATGTCAAAGACTCAATTGTATTCAGAATATTTGATATTTTACATATGTCTCTTGAATTTAAAATGTGAACCTTTAAATTGTTTCAGCAAATACTTTTTATTTTATCCTAAAGCAATGATTAACTGGATTCAGGTTTCCATGGCTCTTTGCCTTGGTTGACATGGTGCTAAAATTGCGTGAAAGCAGATAAATTTGTTTTAATAAATTAAATTATGGCCATAAATCTCTTTTTGGCTCACTCATATTACCAAAAAGTCAGCAATTTCTCACTAATATTTTCTCAGCACGAGAAATTTTTGAATTGGGAGAGTAATAGGTTTCTACATTTTAAAGTCTCTTTTTCTTTTCCTATTTAAATTTATTCTAAATAATTTTAAGGTAATTTTTCAAATTTCATTTATGATATTTAAATAAAAAAAACTTTTTTTAAATATAAATTCTTGCATAAAAATAAGCACAATTTTACAATTACATAAATTTTTAGCTATTAATTTTGATAGGTAATCTGAAAGAACAAAAAATTAAACATTTAATGTTTAGAAAAATAGATTTATCAATATATCAATATACATTTGTGAATCCAAACGCAGTTAAGTATAATTATTTTTTTAGTTTGTTATAAGTGCTTAGGTAATGGATGCTATTTCAAAATGAATTTCAATCACTGCTATTAAAAATGCAATTTAAGTGTTTTATTGCCTGCTTAATGATGAGATGGGGGAGTTCTTAATTGTCTAGTTAATAAGTTTAATTCTAAATTTTTTATTTGGCAAAAATAAATGTATTTGCTAAATGTTTATATGTATTATGAAATTACTTGTCCTTAAATAAAATGTGCTAGATTATTAAAATGCTATTTAGATAAATATTGAGCAATTATCTATCATATTATTCATTGAAACTGAATGAAACTTTGTTATTAGTTATTTTGAAGGATACTCTCATGAATCATAAAAAACTGTTAAACTGTAACAGTTGCAGTGATGAAACTTCAAACGCCAATACACTAATTTTATTTTTGGGATAAAACTTTAAATTGCCTTTAAAGGGTACCTATAATATAGTACTAAGGGGGAAAAAATATTTCTTATAACAGAACAACTTTTTTTTCTAATGGCACTACACTATTTTCTTTCGCACTATGTCTTTGGCTCTAATTCCAGCTTATTGAATCTTCTTTGAAACAAAAAGAAAATTGACGCCATCTGATGAGTTAAAAGAAGAAGAAAATAGTTGACATTGTAAAATGAATTCCATGTGCCTTACTTTTACTATGAACAACGTGCTATCCAAGGGGAAGTAACATGGAGAAATTGTGAAAAATTATTAGCCATTATTTAGTCCAAAAGCCAAGGAATGTTGGTGGCCATGTTCTGTTCTGGGACTTGATACTCACCTCTCAAAGAACGGACTCGTGCACGAAATCGATCTCGGGTTTGGAAGACCTTCCATTCCCGCGGAGGCCGTGCATTTCGCGAATTCTGCCCTCTACTCTAAAAAGTCTCTGTATCGGTGCCGGCGTGTTCAGACGTTGCAACCTTAAGCTTGTTGGTAACTTCATTGGGATATTTTTAACTGTATTCCGCTCTGTTGACTGGTGCGAGATGGGGTGGAAATTTACAATCCAAAATAATTAACAATAAAGTATCGAATATTTATTTTTAATTATTTTGGACTTCTAAAAATTTTCATTTATAAAACTTTACGAATTTAGTTTTTGTTCATTCATTTTATATAGCCGCCACTGTAAGAGCATCCATTCATTCATTTAGCATCCGGGTACAATCGCTAGTAAGGTGAATGCATTCTTTATCAAGGTATCAATTACGTTAAAAGACACAATTAGAGCCAGGTTCCCGAAATAGAACACACACACACAAAAAAAATCGAATTTCTCCAATCTAATAAGTGGGAGTGATGAAAAGGAAGAATCCATGGGGGATTATTTCATCAAAAGTTCTTCACTTGAAGATTATGGAATCTTCAGCATTCTTCATGATGTATTATTATCACACATAAATGATTTTTTCTTTGTTTCTTTCTGAATTAGAAGGGCTTTATGAGGATTAATACAGATTTTTTCGTGTTTTCTCTTGTGCGGGTAATATTTCATGCATGAATTCTTTTCGGATAATTGTTGTCGAAGCATTTTTCAAGTTCAGGAAAATTAACTAATCAAGAAAACGTTTTATGTTTTAAATGTAATTATTGTTTTTCTTTTGTTATTAGGCATATATGAATTACGATAGCCTTGTTTGCTTAATTCGCTTTCATAGCTTAATTCATTTCAATTCATATTTTATTCTTTCAAATGCTTTTTTAATATATAAGAATTTCGTTAAATTTCAACTATATTCAAAATAGTTTTTTTAAAAAAAAGACATATTCCCCCTGAAGTCCGATTAAGGATGATTTCATCAGACTTAATGTGACCGTGCCACAACAAAGTAAGATGACTAATTGTTACAAACTCTGTTTCAATCCAAGAAATAAAGCCATATTTTATCTGGAGTTACATCTCTGTGCAATTAAATTTCAAGAGTCTCATAAAAAAAATAGATTCAAATATTCACAATCTTTTAATCCGAGTGTGTGGCGATTGGCGCTCGTTAAATCTGTTCGTGGTCGCAAAGTCCTCCATATCGAGAGTAATATCACTGAGGGTACTGAGCCAGGGGTGATCGTTCCCTGTACCAGGTCTAAATTACGATCTGAGATGAATGAATGAATTTGCATGAATGTAGTCAGCCCCCTAAAAAGGGTTGTGGCGTGTGTGTAGCTAAGTCGTACTCTTGGCTCTAGATGGCGCTACTTGTAAAGCAAGAGACCTATATTTCCGGCTTAAAATCTGCTGATGTATCAGCGGGGCTTGTCCATGGCAAGTGCTATTAGTAACAACAACAACAATCTTTTAATAGTCTGTAAAAGAAAAATGACTTTTTTTACAAAGGTCCTAGCAAATTATTAACAGTGTGAGAAAAATTAGGGTCTGTATCTAAACAAAAATGAAACATAAGAGGTTGGAGAATTTTACTAAAACATAATTGACTTTAACAAAATGAAGTATGTTGAAGCTAAATCAGAGAAATAGTTCTGTCTTGCAACCATTCAGATCTCCAACCCCCGGAAGACTGTTCTTTTTTCATTTTAAATGCAGTGCACTTACCAATGCATTAGAGAGTCACTGCAACAATTAAGATAATTCACTAGACAGGAGTCGTTAAATGAACCCTGTGAGACGCCTGCATCAGAAAACTATTTAAGATTCTCTTTTGGAACTCTGTATTTGCATAACAATTTATCAATGCGACTGCATGCAACAAAGGTAAGGCATTTCGCATATCAAATTAAACTATACAAGTTCTGCATTTATCGGTTTTCGGATAACTTAAGAATTCCTACACAGTCCCTTCCTTAAGTTGAATCGGGACATAAAACCATTTCTTCTTTTGAGTATGAAGTCTCTTCAAGCTGTTGGAAAATCAGCCATTTAGAAATCCATCCAATAGTTTACCCCGTATAGGGAACAAACAAATGGTTCTATACGAGAAAACTGAATGAGATTTTTCCCGCCTTTCGGGATTAAGATATCTTACTTGTTGCCATAACGCTGGGAATATCCAGTAAGGATACAAAATTTTAATATTTGCAGAAATTCTACTTTATCTGCATTAAGTCATAGGACCATCCCTTTTTGTAAGCAACACTCCATTCCATTGATGAAATCTCCTGTTGGTTCATCTTAACTGTTATTTTTTAAAAATAGATTTGTTCATCAGTTATGTAAGGGAAATGCTGCCAAAAGCTTTTAATATATTTTTTAAAAAATTACAGATTAATGATCTTTTTTCCTTTACAAATTATTATAGCATGTGATGAAATTTGAATGTGATTGAATAATTCAAATTTTTATGAATTTCACATATTTATAGTTAAGAGATTCATAAGAAAATGATAATTTATGAACTTGAGAATACAGACATCTTTAATTCATTTATGTTGTAATGAACTTAAATGTGTAATTAGATAAACAATGCATATTTATTCCATTTTTGATAAACTAGTAAGCTTTAAAAAAAAGTAAAATTTAAATTAATTTCAAATATATCTTTGAGATATTCTGCAGAATATTTTTAATGGCTGAATATAATGGTTTAATTTATTAATGTGGCTAGGGGTAAATGGAACCTGCAGTTTTTGTACGTTATTAACAATGGTTGTCCCTTAGAAGTTATCTGGTTTTGAAGACTATTAAAGCGAGATCAAACGAACAAAGCGATTGAAGATAGCAGCGTCAAGGAACGGAGAAGAAAAGAGCCGCACACATTCCCGTTCGCTGTCCACGGCCCATTCTCTTTTCCTCTGTGAAACATCCTTCGACTACTACAGTGGTATCGCATTGCTTAATCTGGCTTCAAATTAATAATAGTGAAAAGATGCTCCAATGATATAATCTTGTGTAGGACCGTAATGGATTAGAATTCAGTTCTAAATTCCTGTGTTTGTGTGATGAAAATGTAAATTAATAATTATTAATCAAATTAATTTATGCAATACCATCCAAAGAACTTTTAGCTTTTGTTATCAAAAGTATATTATTTCATATTTTATTTCGAATTGACAGTAAACGAATGAGGTTACTTCCTTTTTTTCATTTACTTCATACAGAAAGTATATGAAACAATTTTAAAAAAACGGCAGTAATTGATTGGTAATTATCAAAGTTTCTCTGAATTTGACTACACCAGGAATCAGTCAGAAAACCTACTTTAAAAATATATATTATTGTATATAGGAAATTTCTTATTGAAAAATATTCTACTGTTCATATGTTTCTGAAGAATTTTCCGAGAAACTATAAACAATGCGAATCTGTTTCGACTACACAAGCAAAAGGTGGATGCTTAACTCCAGTCAGCATTTGATAGATTTTCACTGGTTTGGGGCCATCAGTAAATCTTAAAAGGTGTCTTAACTCTGAATGTAATAAATAAACTTCTAAACTGACACAGTAGGATAATGTAAATTGTATTACAAACATTCTCTCTGTGAAATATTGCTGACAGAAATAGTATTAAATCGATAACTTATTAATTTAATGTTTGAATCGTTAGTAAAACGAGGCGCGACTAACACTGTTTGAAGTTATGTCATTCATAAAATGTAATCATTATTTAGTGATATATTTATAATGCAATCAATTACTCAAAGGTAAAATTAAAATTTTAAACCTGCTTTCAAGTTAGGATTGTTTTAACGGACATTGAAGTATTGACTTAGAATCATTAAATTCATAGCCGTCACTGGTTGGACACTTTCGTCTCGGGAGAATTTCGTAGAATGTCCGTCACAGTTTTAGCAGTTTTTATGGAATCTTTCGATTTGAAGGTGTGGCTGAAGTACCGATCACTGTAGAAATTGGTTTTCATTTTTACCGTGTTCACGTATGGCGCCGCTTGCTTGTTATTGGAGGGCAGTTTGGCCGGAATATAAGCTCCTTGTTGTCTCCCAAATTCGTATTTTTTGCGCACGTTTATCTCGATTGGGAAGTCGCAGGGTTCCCAAGGTCTCCTCGAAGTCTGGCCGGGATCGTTGGTGGTTCCAATGGGCACGCAGTTGGTGGCTATTACGAAGCCTTCGACCCCGTGCGGCGTTTGGACGTAGAGCCAATCCGACTCCTGGTACAGCGCGGTCACGAGAGTCCCCATCGGCAGGGAAGTTTGCTGGAACGGTGGCTTACTGCCAATGTGAGAATGTAATCTGGAGCACTGCATCACCACCATGGGTATATTGGCTGGCGAGGCTTTCGAGGCACCGTACAACAAGCTGACTGTGTCTCCGCTTTCGTCATCCGGGGATGAATAATCTCCCTCATAGTGAGATTTAGATTCGCTGCTATTGTGAGACATTTCCAGCGCTTCTTGAAGTCCCTTGTTGATGACCTGAGCAGTTTCATTCTTCAATTTATTCTTTAACGTCTCCTTTTCTTTGGAATCATGAATGTCCCATGCAGATCGAATAGTGGGCTGCTTGCTGCTTTCATGAATGTCTTCTTCACAGAGTCCATTGGAAGAATCGCTGATTCTGGCCAACCATTCCTGGATGCTTTCTTCTGTCTTGATCTGAGTGATGGTTGACAAAGGATTTTTGACATCTCCCAAAATATCACTAGAAGATTTTCTGTGTGTTTCATCACCTTTGTTCCGACTTGGAGCCGGGGCAAATTTAGAACAAGATGTTTTCTGAACTGGCCTCTGCCTAGTAAGATCAGACTTGAAGGCATGGCTTGAATGCTGTGAGGGAATATCTAACTTCTTTTCGCCTATTTTTGCTATGGGCTTCATGAGAGACAAAGGAAAGGACCTATCTTTTGCATGTCTTTTTGACTTAATGTCGATTCCTCCCTTTTCACTTAATATTATATCACTTATAGAATGTTCTATCACACAGGAATTAGATTTATCACAGTTTTCGGAAGCATCACCGATGATTTGTCGGTGCTTCAACACAGACCAGGTGAGACCGCCGTGTTTCTGATCGGTGGTTTTGTCAAGTTTCGGTCTCTCATTGATAGCTTCGAGGCGTTGATTCCTTGAGTCTGGATTTGACTGATTGTGGCTTTGGGTAGAGAGATTCATTTTTATTGGTATAGTGGTACCATCACAGTCTCGATCAGGTTGACTAGCACATTTAAGGTTGGAGATCATACGGGCATTGGCTAGATTTAATTCTTTGTTTTGCTGTGTGTCACTTAAAGAGGTCTCCATGTTTTCATTCACGACTGAGCATGCAGATTCTCCATTGTTGTCATCGTTTATTTCCAACCAATTTTTGGCTGATAGTCCGTAAGCTGGATTCTCGGTTGCTTTAAGGCAATGATCTGGCGGTAGATCTGAATTTTCTTTGTTGTAAGCGGATGTCTGAAAGAAAACATATTCTACATTAGCATGGAATGCTAAAGAAATTATTTAAACATTCATTTATTAAAATATCATTTGCATTAAATTTGCTTATACGTTTGACATTGTGCGTCGGATTAGACTGTGTTCGACGTACAGTGTTTTTTAAACGTTCAAGAAAATCGATTTACACTGTAAAAGAAAGTAATAGAAAAAAATTCTGCTGTTTCTGTGAGAAGTATTAAATTCAGAGTACAGTCAGTGATTTTTTAACGACATTTAAAAAGGGACGGGCTTATGCACGAAGAAAATCTTTTAGCGATAAAAAAATGTTTTTACTCTTTTAATACTTTGTTGTCTGTATTTTTAAAAAAATATATATCTTATCATTTGAGAGTTTAAAAGCATCTTTTAGAGTTGTTATGTGTATACGATATATATATATATATAT
>JAOUZG010013629.1:328523-347692 GCA_026289955.1 Argiope argentata | reverse complement strand
AAAAAAAAACTTAACAATATATATATACACACACACACAGATGGGAGACAAAATAATACGAACACCCATGGATAAGCCATTGCCCATTTCAAAGGCGCATGTCATTTTACACTGCAGTCCGCTACCTAACGGATTTGAAAGGTAAGGTATCAGTCATTCAACAGGTGCTATAGGTGTTGCATGCGTCTATCGCAAGTTTTGAAAAACGTAATAATGATGGACCTGTCACAGTTCGAAAAAGGCGTGATTGTTGGAATGCGGTGCGCTGGTTGCTGGGTGACGGAAACAGCCTATTATTTGGGACGTGTAAGAAGTACTGTATCAGCCGTTATGACAGCATGCACGAAATTCGGGAATTTGGCGTCTTCCAGGTACAATAGTGGACGGAAAAGAAATCTTACCGGGAGAAATAAAAGAATCTTAACCCGCATAGTGACCCGAAAGCGCAAGCATTCGTAATCCCAGATAACGTCTGCGATGAATAGTCATCTTCAGAACCCTATTTCAGCAAGAACCGTCCTAAGGGAGCTCCATGCTTCGAACATGTATTCAAGAGTTGTAATTCGAAAACCGTTGGTAACAGCACGTCATGCTTTACAGCGACGTCAATGGTGTAAAACACACAGACACTGGACCCCACAACAATGGCAGAAAGTCATCTGGTCTGATAAATCCCCGTTCACCCTTTTTCAGACCACCGGACGCGTTTATGTGTGGAGAACGCTCAAAGAAGCATTTACTCCTGATTACATCGTGCCGATTGCGAATCACGGAGGTGGTTTTTTTATGGTATGGGGTGTGCAATATCTTGGCGTGGGGTTGGTCCGCTTGTTACTCTACATGGGAAGGTTAAAGCTGCCCACTGTCGGTATCCTGGGGATCAGGTTCATCCATTTGTCTAGACTGTAATTCATGGAGAATGCCCATTATATCAAGACGAAAACGCTCCTATTAACAATGCTAGAATCATGCAAGAATGATTTGCAGAGCATGAGGGGGAAGTAGGTCATCTTGCTTGGCCCCTTCAGTCACCTGATTTGAACATTTGTAGGGATATCTGGAGTCAAAACTCCTTGCTCGATTCCCTCCACCATCTACGATTTCGGCATTAAAGACTGCTACCCACCAAGAATGGCGTCATATTCCAAAAGACGTTGTTCCTGCCCTCTATGTGTCCATCCCGCTTCGCATACAGTCTGTAATACAGTCAAGGGGGGGGGTCCAACTCGCTATTAATAAATCTTTTCTCTTCTTTCGTAGGTGTTCATATTATTTTGTCACCCATCTGTATATAATATAATGTAAATCTCGAATGAATTCTAATATTATTGCTTATATCAATACATATTATAGAAAACGTCTATGGTGTGAAGTCTTTTAAAAATAGCAAAGTATATATATTGTTACGTTTTTAGCGTAATGGGATCGGATTGAATGGACTTTATTTGAGGACAACACAAACAAATTTATTTACAGCTATTTACAGGCATATACAGGATGACTTGAAAAAGTAAAACTTCAGAAAACACAATCCAGCAATAATCAGTCACTTACAGCGTAAATGCGTCTTACGCACAATAAACACAGTTTTCAAAACAGCTATAGTATAGCACAGCAACAGTAAATCACAGCGAGCTCAATAACACAGCGTTAACAGCAACCGCAAACACAGCTCACTGATAACAAGCGAAACCCGCTAGTCCAGCAAAACGCTTCTCTTCCTTGAGAGAGTAACTCTCAACGAATTCACTCACTGACTCCTTTTACGGCAACCCTTCCCTTATATAGCCGGGCCCGCGTAACGAGAAGAAACGCGGCGCAGCCAGAATTGTCTCGGGGCTACCAGAATATTCTCCTCGCCAAGTCAACTCGGCTGGCGCAGAGCTCCTTGTGAAGCGCCGCCAACGTTTTCACCTTTGGCGCACGTTCTCCCGCTTGTAACATTGACCCCTTCTCAAGGACTGCACGTCCCGGACAGTACAGACCCCGAGCAGAAGACACTCAAAAGTAACAATACCATACACACAAAATTACAGACATAATCATTGAAAAAGAATTAACATAAAGAACACTATTTACAAATATACAGGTCATATTTACATAAATGAGGAAATCATGGTTTCAACTAAGTTTTCGATAAGTTACCATAATAAGGGGCTAGCCGGTCGTAATGTACTACTCTTGGTTTTGAGTTCGGTGACTTCCTTATTCGAACTACGATGTCATTCAGTCTTTTTAGGACTGTATGAGGGCCTTCCCAGGAAGACTGCAGCTTCGGAGAGAGTCCCTTTCGTCGAATTGGGTTCCAGAACCATTCCTTGTCACCTTCCTTGAATTCACGTCCGGTGGCTTTAGTGTCGTACCTGGTCTTTATCTTCTCCGTCGCTATGTTGATCCGATCTCGGGCAAACCTGTGTACGTCTTTTAAACGGGCCTGGGGGTCTTGAACATAATCCACAGGCGAAGAAGGCGTATCTGGTGGACACCCAAGCAGAAAATCACAGGGTAATCGAAGTTCTTTTCTATTTCCATTGTCCTTCCGAGGAAGAGGTCCCAAGATGTCAGAGGCGAGTCTCTCAAACGGTGCACCTACATTATACCGTTGTAACTGGCCACGATTGCTTGCTTTTGGTCCTTTATGGGCGTTACAGCCATCACATGCTCTGCACCATTCTCGAATATCATGTTTCACGTTGTTCCAAAAGAAACGCTCCCGGACTTTACGAGTTGTCTTCAAGACTTTGAAGTGACCACCTGCAGGACTGCTGTGTAACTCCTTCACTACAAGTACAAGTTGCCACTTAACTGACTTCCCATCTTCGGTCTCCCATTTTCTATACAAAATACCATTTCTAATTTCGAATGAATCCCAGAGAGCCCAATAAAGCTTAGTTCCAGTACTGAGGCTTGAAATGTCCTGCAATTCAGGTCTTGAATTGCTTGATTGCATAAACTCTATAATCGGTTTAATGACAGGATCATTTCTTTGTTCCTTGCGAACCTCCTCGTCACTCCAGGGATCAGATTGAGGTGGGATAGCTCTTGTGATTCAGCGCACAGTTGGTGTATCAATCCCAGTTTTCTTTTCCGCAGAGAAGCAGTAGCGACAACCCTCGGTGCAGGGTTTCCTTGATATGGCATTTGTATTTTCTCCTCTAGAACCCAAATGGAAAAGAATCACGACTTCTGATGTGGAGTGCAGGGAGTTATTTTTGAAGTCGATTACAAAATCATTCTTCTTCAGAAAGTCCATACCAAGTTTGAAATCATCTGTAATTTCCGCTACATAGACGACATGGTCATGAGTAGCATTCCCAAATCTAACTTCAGTATTCATTTTCCCTATAACTGGGATTCTGTCACCAGTGACCGTTTGGAAGGAGACGCAGGACGGTGTCCAGAGAATTTTCCTTCCGAGTTGTTCTGCAACATCTCTACGCATGATGGTCACGTTGGCTCCTGTGTCAACGATCATTCGGCAGGGGATTCCGTTGACGATGGTATCAACAAATACACCAATTTCACCACCGCCTCTTGAAGATATCTGTAAAACTCTCAAGCGGTTTTCCTGGTTGCTTCTAGAAGAGTCTTTAACCCGTTTATTGAAGCGGACTGAACAGTTCCTTCGAACATGGCCCTCTTCGCCGCATTTCCAACATTTCGTTGTTCTCTGGCCATGTTTGTTGGACCTTTCAACTCTTTTCCGGATAAACTGGAAAATTGTTTTCATCATTTCTAATAGATTTTGCAGCGAAGGATCCGATGCATCTTGAACCGTAGTACCTCTGAGTGACGATCCCTCCGTGCAGTTTTCTGAGCGGCTTCAAATTTCATTGAATAAATCAAAGCTGCTTTCAAATCCTTCAATTCAGCCATTCGAAGGGACTTTTGTATCTCTGGATCCCTCACACCGTCAATGAAATACTGCAGGGCAAGTGTTTCCCATACCTCTGCAGGACAGTCGGAGAAGGCAAGATGGGAGAGCCTCGCTACATCTGCTGCAAGCTCTTGCAGACTTTCGTTCGATCTTTAATTGAAGACGGCTATAGTCCTTGAGGCATATTTCTCCGAAGCGCAATTCCAGAGCGTTTCAAAGAGCATCAAAGTCCAGATGTTGATCTTCGGGAACAGTTCTTAAAATATCAGCAGCTTCAGCCCGTAGTGATGCAACCAGTTGACGAGCCTTCGTGACTGGATCCCAACCATTGGCTTCTGCGACGATGGAGAATTGAGCCTTGTAGACTTGCCAAGATGTTTTTCCGTCGTAAGTGGACACTTTAATGCTTGATTTAGGAATAACAGGAACAGGTTGAGCTATTTCAGGCACTCGGACATTCGGAGATTGGTTTTTAGATTTTAGCTGCATACCTTTCATTTTCTTCAATTTTTCTTCAACTTTCCTCTTAATTTCTTGTTCGAATACGTTAAATCTTTCATCCACTTTTTCAAATTTCTCTTCAAAACTCTGCTGAATATTACGAATCTTCATATCATTCCCTTGAACCTTTTCCGCCAAAGCATCCACTTTGGTGCTGACTGCTTCAACAATGATAACTTGGCCTTGTTCTATCTTCTCTTGCCCTTGTTCTATCTTCTTCTCCATCTTCTCTTGTCCTTCTTTCATTTATTTAATGAAAGCAAAAAGCCGTTCAAATTTTGCTTTATCCGCTTCCACCATCGCTCTAGTTTTCACCATTCAACCCCACTTCTGATACCAGTTGTTACGTTTTTAGCGTAACGGGTCAATAACACAGCGTTAACAGCAAACGCAAGCACAGCTCACTGATAACAAACGGAAATCCCCTAGTCCAGCAAAACGTTTCTCTTCCTTGAGAGAGCAACTCTCAACGAATTCACTCACTGACACCTTTTACGGCAACCCTTCCCTTATATAGCCGGACCCGCGTCACGAGAAGAAACGCGGCGCAGCCAGAATTGTCTCGGGGCTACCAGAATATTCTCCTCGCCAAGTCAACTCGGCTGGCGCGGAGCTCCTTGTGAAGCGCCGTCAACGTTTTCACCTTCGGTGCACGTACGCCCGTTTGTAACAATATTGTTCGATAATAAGTTAAGGTCTCTAAAAAAATGAAAGCTGTGGATGCATTAAATAGCACAAAAGATTTACCCACAAATTAAACATTACATTAGAAAATATGCATGAAGGTAAAAATTAAACGCTCAAATAAGTTTAATTTGTGTTACTTCTTTGTCATCAATGTATTATTTCCAGGAGGGGTTACAAAATATTTCGGCACCTCTGGTCTCGCATTGCCAAAATCGACTCCTGAGTGTAAGATAACATGGTTTTGATATTTTCTACCGTTTGATGAACAAAGTTATTATTATTTGGAGAATTAGCTGTGTTCATTGAAATGAATCACAGCCAATATTCCCTGGAAACCGGACGATCGCCCTAAACAGTGAATCCAATGCACAAGAATGGATGTTCGCACTCCTCACCAAATTGCGATAAAACTTTATCAATTTATTGCTTGCACTCGCGTGAAGGCGATGAGAATAGAACGGAGATGCACTAATTCCCACCGGCATGCCTTTTGATTTTAAATGACTGCAGCTCATCATTCGACTTGCATTCTCCGCGGTCATTAACAAGGCGTAAGTTCAGTTACTTCAAATATGCGGATTAAACCTAGAAAATCACATTTTTCACATGGACCGCTGTTCGTCAGATGCCCACGAGTTGCACGAGAAGGGATCATTGCAGCATTTGCGAGGGGTGTTTGATTTCTTGAAGTCGCAGCCCTTCAGAAAATCGAATATTCATTTGAGAGATCGAGGGAAGAAATAGAAAGGGCAGACGTTTGTTCAGTGTGATATTGTAACAAAAATACATCGGACGTGAACAAGGGTGAAAAAGTTATGAAATGCACTAAAATTTTTTTGCTTTTCTATTTCTTGACTATCCTCAGTGCTTATTTTCACTTTTTCCCTTTGTGTCGGGCAAAAGGGGGAATTTTTCTATCTGTTCCTGTGCCTTCTATTTATTTATTTATTTTTCACAGCAGAGGCAACAGAATTGAACGTTCTGTTTTAATTCCATTGAATTTGCTTCCGTTTCTTTACGCGGCGTGGTATGAAATTAATTTCACATATATCCTAATCACTCGTCATGTCATTCAAGGGCATGTTTTTCTAATGACGATAGATATTTTTGGCTGCTTTTTGAAAAGTCTAGTAATTTGACAATAAAAGCAATATTTGGATTCTTCATGCCTTGAGATAAAGAATTTAGAGTTCCCCTACTTAATATATTGTTATCAAGAATTCTAAAAAAATTTTAATGAATTTAAATTTTTAATGAGAATAATTAAACTCATTTTAAGCGCACATTGAAATCCATAAACACTATTGGACCGCAGATAAGAGATTCGCCGCTTTTTGACACAAGAGTGGTTCTTGAGGATACTCCCCCAAGGAGTTATGTCTCGTATCAGAAATACACCTGACTGAAGTACACTGTCTCTTTTACTGCCGAGAGGTTTTATGCTACTTTTAGTATTTTGTTTTGCAAAAATTCAAGGGGGGAGGGGGAAACTTGTTTTTATCATAATTGCCTAGATAGATCTGCAGCAGATTTCAAGCAGATCATGAGTTTGTCTTGTCTTTGATTCTCAAAAAGTTTATCAGTTATCGAAACCAAGAATTCTTACTTATGAAATGCATCAAACCGGAATAAAAAAACACTAGATGCATGTTGCTGATCCTACAAATATTGGTGGAACGTTGTCAGGACTCTCGAATATAAGTTATGCTGAAAATAATATATATCGCATATAAGATGTGCTACAAGCATATAAGCTATGCTGAAAATAATCTATATCGCATATAAGATGTGCTACAAGCATATAAGCTATGCTGAAAATAATCTATATTGCATATAAGCTATGCTGAAAATTTGAGGGTTATTTCCTCAAACTTGCTTGGCTACACTTCTAAAAATAAAAGCTGCCTTTTACGCTATCTTGCAAATTGCAAAAGGTGAGTATTTTGGAAAAGGAAATAAGTGAGAAGTTTTTAAGAAGTTTCCAAAAATCTGTGAAAGAACATTTTTTCTCGAATATATTTACCAAAATAATTTTTATTTATAATGAGTTAACTGATTTCTTATCTTAGTAAATAATCGATTACATTTTAAAGAGTGATTTTCCACCTCCAACATTTCTGCATCTGTCTCTGACCTGTCCGATGGTGTCTGCTTCTTTAAGACCACGCTCTTTTTCTCTTCCCCAGCTCCCGCAGACGTGAGAAATTTGGAAGGTGACGTCCGTCAGCAGGCCGATTTCGGTTCTGACGACCCCCGTTGCCAGC
Source organism: Argiope argentata (assembly GCA_026289955.1). Classification (NCBI taxonomy): domain Eukaryota; kingdom Metazoa; phylum Arthropoda; class Arachnida; order Araneae; family Araneidae; genus Argiope; species Argiope argentata. The sequence continues at coordinate 340,363 of JAOUZG010013629.1, read as the reverse complement.
TGGAACACTGCACTTTCTGCGACTATAGGATCTGCTGCCAGGTGGTAAGCATCTTGTGTTTCTTTAGACATTAAGCAACGAGCCCGTGACTTCGACGGGCAGAGTCCCGCGGTTTTGGGAGACCCGCGCATTTCCAACTCTTCTTTCTCGTGAAAAGGGTCGCTCCTATCTCAGCAGCAGTGGATTTTTGACGACTCGAAGTCGCATGCGTTGCATTTTCTGAGCCTCCTGTATGTAATTGTATAGATTAGAAATGCACTTTTAAATTCATCTTTATGCTTATCTTATTTGCGTAATATTATATAACACATCAATAAAGTTGATATCCTTTATTTTTATTTTTGATGATATAAAATAATAAGATGACAGTGATTGTTGTGGAGGCCAATATCAGCTCCACCAATGATGAAAATTGAACTCTTACTTGCGGTGTAGCTGAATGATGATAAACTAAGGAATTGCGACGCTTCCATGAGTGGGGCTGCGAAGAGGCATGAAGAACCTCGCCGCCAACGGTACGCATCGCGTTCGTAGTTCCAAATTCCTACAGGGCGGATCATGACCCGCGGAAAAGAGCAACCCTAGAAAAGGGGCTCGCCAACTTGGCGCGTTGGTAGCAAAATACTAAACAGTGATCTTTGCGTGTTTTCTAAATGTGGCGGGCACTGCAGAGCACGAGGATTCACATTTCGGAATTGAAAAATTATTCTTGTCTTCCTGATTAATCTATCACCTATATTTCGATCCCTTTTAAAGACTAAATCACGAAACAAAATATAAAATAAAAACTGCGTACATTCTCATAAACATCTATAATTGTTGCCATACAGAAATACTAAAATTACTACTTTAAAATCCTATTAATGTGATCATTTTCATGCCAAGATCTACAACTACCAATTCGAAAGGATGAAAAATGAAAAAGGAAAATGTTTTCGAAACAATCTAAGATTTGAACATTATATATATAAATGCGTCGAGCATTACACAGGCTTGTTACACACAACAAGCATAGATTATAACAAGTATCTACGTTTAATGAGATTAATATTTTAAAATTTATAGAATTTTGAAACTTTTAAGATGTACATCATTTAAATGTAATTTTCTAGATTAAACACTAATCAGGTCCCCTCCCCCCAGATAAAATTCCACTTTCAGAAACAGAAGAAGAAAAAAAGGTTCATAATCTAAATAAATAAAAATCAATGTCCTGAGATAATATATATATATATCAACGCACAGCCAATACCGCTGAAGCCTCAGACTTGAAATTTGGCAGGCATGTCCACATGATTACGAAAGTATCCACCAAGGAAGGATTTTTTGAAATATCAATTAGTTCGGGAGAAATTAATTAAAACCCCTTAATTTCTGTGAAATTAAAACCTGTAATGCTACTTTCCGAGTGAAACACGGCCTTTCGGAACAGCGATCGTTGATGGGTAACGTTTCGTCCTGTAAAACCGCGTTTTAAAAATTGCTATCGTTCAACTTATACTCAATATCGCAGTGGAATAGAATGGAATTTCTATCGTAGATCATGGAGGTATAATTTATTTTACGAAATATTGACGCAAAAATTAAATATTGATTTTTTTTAAAAAAAAAGTCTATTTTGACGGGTCTATTCCTCGAACGGCCCTGTAAAATAGACGCTAAGCTGGAAAAATATAGAAAATATGTTTCCTGAAAGACAAAAAGATGCAGTATGCTGCAATACAATTAAAAAAATCGAATTTCTAAAACTGAATTTTTGGCGAATTTTTCAACGAAGAGACGAAATGTCGCTTTAATATTTAGTTACGCCGAAAATTTTCAAGATAACTTAATCAAACTTTTTTTTACATAACTGTTGAGACTCTATCTGAATTTCATATCATTCAGTCGTTTCTCCTCTAATAATATTCAAAGATGTGGTGTCTTAATATAAAATAATTCACTCGTATTTAATCTGACTCCATTTTATTCTCTCTTATTTACAATTCTATTTACAAGATGTTGCCATACACAAAAACATTATATTGGTTTCGCGCGCAATTAATTCAAACTAGAGTTTTAAAGAAGGTTAAAGCTCTAGTATGTTTTAAAAATAAAATGTATTTTTTTTTAGCCAAAGGCGCTCGTAACATCCTCCCACCTTTTGATTTTTAAATTAGGAGGATACAAAATCAAAATAGCACAACAAAATATTAAATTCAAAATAATAAGAAATCAAAACATAAAAGACACAAATATGAAAAGTATATAATAAAGTTCAAAAGTTATTTAAAACGTGAAGGCTTAACTACACTTCTTCCACTTCTAGTTTTTGTTTCACAGTCACTTTCTAAGCTCGGGATTTTGATTTCTTTATACGAAGCAGCCGATTCATTATTTCTCGTAACTACAGGATCGTCATTGTCTAATTCCAAGGGGTATAAACGTTGCACTGGACGCACAAGTTCTCCACTTGCTGTTTTTATTTTTACTACTCGGATGCAACCATCTTTCCCCGGGAACATTTCAATTATCTTTCCTAGAGGCCAGTCTAGTCGCTTTTTGACATCACTTTCAATTATAACAATATCTCCTACTTGCATTTGCCTAGATTCCTTTACTTTTCGCTTCTTCTGGATTAATAAGCTCAGATATTCTTTTCGAAATCTTTTCCTCAAGTCCTCTCGTAATTTTTGTTGATATTGATATCGTTTGGAGATATTTACTTTATCCAAAGTATCCAAATCGGGAACTCCTACCTTTATAGTCTCTTGAATGAACATTGAGGGAGTCAGTGGAGTTAAATCATTCTTATCTTCTGACAGATAATTCAGAGGTCGAGAATTGATATTGGCCTCTACGTCGCAAAGAATAGTAAACATTTCTTCGTAATGAAGCGATGCCTTCCCTAAAACTCTCCTCAAAAGCTTCTTCACCATCTTAATCATGCTCTCAAAAAATCCACCCCACCAAGCCGCTGTTGGGGGGTTAAATTTCCACTGAATTCTTAAGACAGAAGCGTCATTTACAATCTTGTCTCAATCAAGAGAACCCATCAAATTATTTGTTCCAGTGAAATTTGTTCCGTTATCGCTGTATATAGTCCTAGGTCGCCCTCGTCTTGCAACGAATCTTCTGAAACCTAAAAGGAATCCATTAGTCGAAAGACTCTGTATTAATTCCAGATGAATGGCTCTATATACTGCGCAAGTAAAAAGCAAGATCCAGGCCTTTTTCCCATCCTTCAAATGAAGCGGTCCTGCTAAATCCACTCCAGTGACCTCGAATATTAAGGCTTCCCGTACACGGTCTTCCGGAAGTGGCGCGGGAATTGTTTCAATTCTCTTGCTCGTATATCTTTTGCATCTTATACACCTTGAAAGCACTTTCTGGACAGTTTTCAGGCCTTGCAGAATCCAAAATTTCTGACGGATATCTGTTAGGACAACTTGAACTCCAGCATGGGAATATATCAAATGATGTTCGAAAATCAACCTCTCAACTAATGGGTGCTTACAAGGCAATACTAGAGGGTATCTAAAATTTTCTTCATCATCTCGTCTAGTAATTTTAGTCTTCAATCTAATTAGTCCATCAGAATCACTAAACACACAGAGTGATTTGAGTTTTGATTTTACATCTTCGTTATTAAAGGTTTCTTGTTGCACGATTTTTATCACCCTTTTTTCGGCAGTATCTAGTTCTGCAACAGTTAAAAGATCTTTTATCTTGTTCATAGGACTTCGGCAATTTTGTACAAATCGTATAATCCATGCTACCATTCGCACAATTTTTGAATATTTTGAGAATTTGTACAAATACCAGGATTTATTCAGATCTGTAGTGTTAACCAACGTCACTACCCTCTTTTTCCTTTCTTGGAAAACCTCTTCCAAATTGTATTCAGAGTCTGTCGCTGGCCATTCTTTCTCTGGCAGTTTCAACCACTGTGGACCCTCCCACCATCTCGATTTCAAAAATCCTTGGATCGAACAGCCACGGGAAGGGAGATCAGCGGGTTGCAAGTCCCTGGAAGATGTTTCCAATCATCTTTTGAAGAAAGACTTCGTATTTCTTCTACTCTATTATTCACGAACGTACCCCAATGACCTTGTTGTATCCAATAAAGGGCAACAGAAGAATCTGTCCAATAAAAAGTAGGTACGTTTCTCAAAGACATAGATTTTTTAATGTCTGAAGTTAACCGAGCTCCAATGCAGCAGGCCAATAATTCTAGACGAGGTATTGTAATAACTTTTAAAGGTGCTACTCTACTTTTTGCCTCTATAAAATATATTTTGACTTCTTCTCCCAAGGTATTTCTCAAAAATACAACAGTACTATATGCAAATTTGCTGGCATCACAAAAGGTATGAAGACTTAGTCCTTCTATGAAGCCATTGATCTTAACACATCTAGGGATCTTAACTTCCGACAGTAATTTCAAATCAACGATCAAAGTTTTAAATTTTTTCTGAATGTCATCTGGAAGAATTTCATCCCACCCTAAGTTTCTTTTCCAAATATTTTGTACTAAAAGTTTTAAACATATTGTCACAGGACATAAAAATCCCAGTGGATCAAATATCTTTTGAGCCGTTGACAGAATATTTCTTTTACTGCAAACATCAAAATTAAATTCAGCATTTTGTAAATCACAGAAAAGGAAGTCTTCCTTTCTATTCCATAGCAATCCAAGTACTGAGGTTGGAGCGATCGGTTCGTCCAGACTTAGCTCCCTTGTATATTCCCAACCTCGAAGATCAAAACAAGCATTGGAAAGCAACAGCTTTGCTTCTTGGATGAAACGGGTAAGATCATCTTCATTGTGCACGGATGTCACACAGTTATCTACATAAAAAAAATTCTTCAGTATTTCAGAGGTTTCTGGAAAAAGCTCTTTAGATTCCTCTAGATGATTATTCAAAACCGCTGCCAAGAGGAAAGGACTACAAGTGAGGCCAAAAACAAGTCGGCGATGACGAAGTACCTCAAATTTTCTGGTTTCGTAATCTTCCCACCAAAGAAATCGTAAAACATCTCGATCTTCTTTTGCAATTGAAATTTGAAGAAAGGCCTTTTTGATATTAGAAATTACCCCAATGTTATTTTGTCTGAATTTTCTTAAAATGGATGGAATTTGCTCTATTAAATTTGGTCCTTTTTCCAGACAGTCATTTAAGGACGGAACTTTCTTAACTCGACAAGAAGCGTCAAACACTGGACGTACCTTGGTTGAAGAGTTTATCTTAAAAACACCTCGATGTGGTAAATAATAACTTGGATTTCCGTCCTCCATTTTGGGCACTTTCTCTATTATATTTTCCTCAAGCCATTCTTCAAAAACAGCTTCATATTCAGCATATTTCTTTTCATCTTTTAACTTTTGCGAAGTACGGATGCATCGTTGTTCAGCTATAGGTCTATTGTCTTGTAGAGTTTCTTTTGCTTCTATCCAAGGCAGCTTAACTATGTATTTGCCATTTTCATCTCTATCCACTGTTTTCATAAAATGATCCATTGCGTTTCTTTTCATTTCTTCTTTAGATTTAGTTTCAGCTGGATCCATAATACCTAAGGTTTCTAATTTCCAAAGATCAGAGATAGAGCTATTTTGTATTAACATTGTAGTCACCAGATGAGCGGAAGTATTTTCTCCCTTTTCTCCACATACTTTACCCATGATTAGCCAGCCTAATTTTGTTTCATATGCTACTAATCCACATTTGAGAGCATATATATTTCCTGAGAATAACTGTCCACAGAAGTCGGCCCCTATCAGCAATTCAATGTCAGGACAATCTTTGCCTTGATCAGACAGTATTATATTCTTTTTCTTCAATTCCTTTTCCCAATTTCCTTTTTTGATCCTAGGTATTTTTCCGCATATAACTGGTTGATCAAGGACTTGCATAACATAACTAAATCCCGTATTCAAATTCTGAAGGGTTATTTCATACAGTCCATGATCTTGTTTTTCTAATGTAGACCCACCAAATACCGAATGTATGATATTTTTAACTTCAATGGGTCTGAGGTTCATTTCCTTAATTGTTTTCTTTAATAAGTATGAACGCTGCGAACCACTGTCAATAAGAGCCCGTACTCTGCGTATTTTTCCTTCTGCTTTAATATTAACTTGTAATGTTTGAAGGAGAACTTCTTCAGCAGCGCACTGATTGGATAAGTTGACATTCAGTTTCTCTTCCACCTCAAGTGTTTTGACTTTTGTTTGGTTAGATGGCAGATCTGGACACATCAACGTCCAATGTCTCTTATTACAAAGCAGGCACTGTACATTCGACTTGCAAATTTTTGATGTATGACCAGGCTTTAAACAAGTGAAGCAGCATTTTTTATTTTTCAAAATCTCATGCTTTTTTCCAAAATCAAATTTTTTGGCATAATAGCATTCTTTACTTTCATGAGTTTTTTCACAAAAAATGCAAATGGGGTTCTTTCTTTTTTCTATACCACCTGAAAACAAATCTGTAGCCGTAGCCACAGAATCAGAATGTAATACTCTTTCTTTCTTCTCATTATACACCTTCGGTATAAAACCTGTTTTCGCCAGGCGAATTCTTTCTTCACCTTCTATTTCAGTTTTCAGAAAGAGTAATAAGTTTTTCAATTTTTCTGTATATACATTGCTTTCCGAGTCAAGATTTGCTATTACAATAGGATTACGTAACCATACTCTGAAAATATCTTCAGGTATACAGGATTCCACGAGGGGGAAAAGCATTGCTGAGTATTTGTCTGATGTTAATCCAATTGATTCTAGAGCTCTTAAATAAGTTTCTAATTTATCATAAATTTGCGATGTGCTTAATTTTCTTTTAGCTTCTGTAGCATTTATTATAACTAATTTTAGTAGCTCACGAACGTAGTACTCAATAAGCAATCCGTCTTTTCCGAAACGAGATTTTAAACTTTCTATTGCCTTGCAATAATTTTCATTTGTTGGAGGATAACTGTCTATAATTTCACGTGCTCTAGTTCCTTCATTTACACATTGAATCAAATATTGAAACTTGTCTTCATTTTCTAATTTATCATCATTATGGATTCGTTTAAATTGACTCCAGAAAGCCAACCAATTTTTGATTTCACCATTAAATTTAACAAGTTCTATTTTGGGTAACTTAAGTTTTCGTTTAATTCTAGGTGAAATAGAGCCAACGCTTTCCCTTTCAGCGTCAGAAAGTTTAGACAAATATATGTCCACATTAACTTTCGCATCTATCATTTTCGTGCTGTATTCCTCGATTTTAAGATATTCCTCTTCATACTTTTCAGTATCTGGATTTTCCAAAAGAAAACTACATACTTCATTATCTAATTTGGCCAAATCCGAATAAATTCGTTCCAGATTACTGAAAAATGATTTAATTTCTTTTTCCTGAGGTTCTTCGACCTTTAATCTCTCAATCAGAATATTATACGTTTTCGTAAAGTTAGATCTAATAGGCATTCGCTTCTTAACGAACATCTCCATTTTTATTCCGTTACTGAATTCTTATTGCAAATAAAAAACAAACGTACCGTATTTTCAGCGATCACGTCCGGGTTCACCACAATGTTGAGACTCTATCTGAATTTCATATCATTCAGTCGTTTCTCCTCTAATAATATTCAAAGATGTGGTGTCTCAATATAAAATAATTCACTCGTATTTAATCTGACTCCATTTTATTCTCTCTTATTTACAATTCTATTTACAAGATGTTGCCATACACAAAAACATTATATTGGTTTCGCGCGCAATTAATTCAAACTAGAGTTTTAAAGAAGGTTAAAGCTCTAGTGTGTTTTAAAAATAAAATGTATTTTTTTTAGCCAAAGGCGCTCGTAACAATAACATTTGATAAATTTTTCAAAATCGTGTGAAAGATTGTAAAATTCTGACAAAAAAATTGCGCATTAATTTTTTTTTTGTCATTTATTGGGATTTCCTTTTCAACATTACAAATCTAATCCATAAAAAATCTAATAAATAAAAATGAGACTTAACTTTTTTATATATAATTTAGCATTTCTTTGGCATACCCTGATCATTTTTGAAAACAATCCAGCAACAATTATGCGTCTTATGAAATAATTACTCTACATTCAAAGCTGCATGCATGGCAATGGGATTGTCCGAGGATGATAAACAGTGGCAATACACTATTAAGGAAGCTATTTTAAGCATCTCATCATTCAAATTTCGAGAACTTTTTAAAGTTATCTTGGTATTTTGTCATTCCTCTGATCCACGAAGCCTTTGGATAAAGTGCAAGGACAGTTTTTCAGAAGACATCCGGTTTGAGCATGAAAGACAACTACAAGACTCCGCTCTTTCAACTAAGGACAAAACGTACAATCCATGCTTAATGCTTGTTGAAGACACTGTTCAGACTCTGGGAGGTCAGTGCCTAATGGATTATGGTTTACTTCAGCTTGAGTGATCTGAGACTCATTTTCAAAACAGAGAATACACGCAAGAAATAAATTTTGATCTTGAAGTTTTGAAGAAAAAAGTATATATTGCTGAAGCTTCTCAAACAGACGAACCGTCCAAGGTATATCAAAAGGTCTTCAACAGCATCGTGTCTGGTACAGGCGAAATATTTTTCTTAGATTCACCTGGTGGCGCAGGAAAGACATTTTTCTTAAATTTACTTCTTTCAAAGGCCAGAAGTAATAAAGGCATTGCTTTGGCAACTGCATCATCTGGAACAGCTGCAATGTTATTGGAGGGTGGAAAGACAGCTCATTCTTCTTTTAGATTACTCCTTAACCTCAATTACTCAGAGAATCCAATGCGTAGTATTAAAAAACAGAGTAATTTGGCTAAGGTTTTTACAAGATTGCAAACTTATTATCTGGGATGAGAGTAATATGGCTCATAAAGAAGGATTCGAGGCACTTAATGCAACTTTCAAACATCTAAGAAATTCTGATGAAGTAATGGATGGAGTAACTGTTCTACTAACAGGAGATTTTCATCAAACATTAACTGTTGTACCTAGAGGAACACGTGCTAATGAAGTTAAAGCATGCATCAAATCGTTTTATGTGTGGCCTAAAGAGCAGAAACTTTATTTGAATAAGAATATGAGAGTTCATTTACATGGAGATGCGTCAGCAGAATTGTTTTCTTCTCCTTAAAACATGAGAAGGAACATATCCTGTATGTGCTGGCAAAATTATTAGGTCGCACACACTCTACGGTAGTCACAGAGTTTCAGATCTCATCACCAAGATTTATCCTGATATTGCTGATATAAAAAATAAGCCAATTGAATGACTTAATAGGTATGTAATCGAAGATACGATAATTACTGGATGTGATCGAAGGGAGTTGGTTTTAATATCACGTGTTCCAAAAATTCCGTCGGACTATCCTTTTGAATTTAGAAGGGTACAGTTTCCAGTAAAAGCTTGCTTTGCACTGCTTTGCAATAACCGTTAATAAGTCACAAGGACAGACATTAAAAGTAGAGGGAATAGATTTAAGATAAGAATGTTTTTCACACGGCCAATTTTAAGTAGCTTGCTCCAGAATTAGTTCCTCAAGCAGCTTAATAATTTCAGCACCAGAAAAAATATCCAAAAATGTTGTATACAAAGTTCTTACTTAAACGTAGGTATAACAATAAAATGTGGATGGCCTGCGTTTGCAAAGAAAATCAATACTTTAAAAGGATCATTAAGGACAGTTAAGGACAAGGGCATATATATAAGGAGACCAAAAGCCCCGGGACCCTCCCAAAATTAAAAAAAAATTATAGGTAATAAGTAATTATTATAAGGGATTTTCGTAACTAGATGCACCAAGCACTGTTATCCCCTTCTAATTCCATTACCCGAGCAATGCCGAATACCGGAATGCTAGTCTAGTATGAGGGGAAGAAGCAAATTGAATAGTAAGGCAGAATAAAAGTTGAATCAGTGACTTAAATAAATGTTACTATTCCCCTAAATTAGTTCCCGTTAATGAAAACTCCACTGTTCAATTGACAGTAATTCTTCCTCTATTGAATAATAAATGCCATTTAAGTTATTTTTGTTCCAAAATAACAAAATATTTTGCTATTATTAATGAAATGTAATATATATTTTGATGAACGCTTTTGTACGAAATGTATTTTTTAATTCCATTTTTTTTTTAACTTTCTAAATTTGGAAATAAATGCTGAGAATGATGTCTCAAGATTTTTGCTGTGTTTTTTCTGTATGGTTTCAGAAAATTTCAACTGCAACTTAAAATGGAAATTTCTAAATAAGAATTCATAAATGATTTTTTTTCCTTTAAAAATATCAAATGAATAAGAAAATATCCAGCCGCAAAATTAGAACGATCACTTCATTATTTATTTAATAATTGTTTTATAAATTACGTTGCTTTTTTTGAAAAATTAATTACAAATACATGTAAAATGAATTCTCCTTGAAACATTCAAAAATATGAGTAAATATTTATGAAGAGTGTGAAAATCCTTTTTAATTTTTAACCCTTTGACCATGAATTTTTTTAAATCTTTTCCTCAGCACTCGCATAGAAAACGGCGATACTAGCTTCTGCATTAGACAAGTCTGTCCATTTCTTCAGCCTGTGGTGCCAGAACATGAGGGTCAAATGCAGCTGAAAAAGTACTTTTAATTGGAATTGTTTAAATTAATTTTAAAAATTCAGTGGGATGTTTATGTCCCAACAGCAGCTAAAGGGTGTTAAAGAACTGCATTTGTCTGTCTCTACGCTTTAAAAATATTCGCTTATTGCGAAGAGAGGGTGACTTCAAAAATTCAAAAAAAGAAAATCCGTCCAGAATAAAATAATCAAATGGAAATGGACGATATAGGAAACGATAATACACAAAAAATTTCCATAAAGCAATGTTAATCATTCAAATTGGGGAGGAATGGATCTCTCAGATTTGCAAACAAACTTGAAATAAATAAATTCCAAGCGAAATATTCGGAAATTTGACAGAAAGCTCATTTTAATTATAATGCATTCGAGTACACTATTTTTTGCAGATCAAATAAATAAAACACATCTGTGCATGTGTTCTCCCAACGCCTTTGCCAAAAAAAAAAAGCATTAGTTTAGTAAAAAAGCATTAGTTAAAAGCATTTAAAAGGTTTTCATATTTTGAGTTTTTTTTATTTATTTATAATTTTTATTTATTTATTTTTCGGTTCTCCATATATTATTACTTCCTCTATTTTTCGTTTAACTCTTCATTTCCTTGAGTTTCTTTTTTTCTTCTTCTCGGCAAAGAAGCGGGAGAAAACGTGTGAGTCTTTATATATATATATTTATATATATATAAATATATAACACTCTTAATTTTAATCCTAATTAATTTCCAAAGCCCTATCTTAATTTAGCCCATAGTAATATCATTCTAAAATATTATCTTATTTCCTGATCCATTCCAGTTAATTAATTCAAGAGAAGCTGTGTAAAATTGCTGAAACAGCTAAACGCCTGTTACTTTCTCACACTCCCTGGGAGAGATGAAAATTGCTGACCTAAACAAAGTATGTTTCAAAAATACCTTTGAAATTTATTTATTTTCGGTTAATCCATATTTGTTAGTTCCTCCAATATTCGTTTGACTCTTAATTTTCTTGGAGTTTCTTTTTTTGCTCTCCTCAGAAAAGGAGTGGAAGAAAACGAATGCAAGCCTTCTATAAAAAGTTTTCTAAAAAAATTACGGCCTACAATAAAGCTTTTGAGATCCCCAAATCTTAAATCCCGAGGAAACCTCCTCGCGATTTAAGAAATCTGCCATTTGTCGTGACTAATCTTTACGCTTTTTGTTACAAAAATTTTTGGAATATATATATATATATATATATATATATAT
>JAOUZG010013629.1:308643-328423 GCA_026289955.1 Argiope argentata | reverse complement strand
TATATATATATATATATATATATATATATATATAACCTTATGGTATATCTTGAAATATTTCGCTAAATTTATAACAAATTTGCTCATTTAAAAAACTGTTTCAATGAGGTTTACTCTGAGCATAAATCAATTGAAACTACGACTCCCCCACCCTAAAAATTAATATAAATCTACAATTTTCACAATTTTTTTAGGAAATTATTTCTCGAAAACTTGTATCTCGGTCACATTTTATAGAAACAGGTTTGGGCTAAATTGAATCCAATTGACTCAGGGTTTTTTTTTTTTTGCGATTTTTAAACAAAAAATAACCGCCCAGAAGGTATTGAAAAAACAAGGTGAAAGGTGTAAAAAAAAACTAACATTTTTTCGATATCAGGTGGAGTGCAGTCATTTGAAACTTTTATTTTAGAGCGTAGTACTAACACTAATAACTTTATATAAAAAAAACCTAAAACTGATGGATCTTTCACTCTGTAAAATGTATTCTTTTGCTGGAATAGAGAAACCCTAGCAATCCTTAAGTTGCCCTTGAAGAAGGGCATTGGATAGAATGAGGATATCAGAACAACTTTTCGCCTGAACACTGATACTGCCACAATCTGTTTCCTCCCATTCGTCAGGTTTGGAGGCAATCATGATTGACAACGTGCCGAAGAGACTGAATCATAAACCCCGCGTCAGGAAAAAAAAATTGTGCTTGATATTTCTATAAGGTTTAAATTTCAACCCTTTATTCACTTACGGTACTTAAAAGTGTCATTTAAATCTGGATTATATTTTCGCAATACGACTATTTTTGCCGATGGTATTCTAAAAAACTCGGCGAATGTAACCCAAATAGCAAGAAGTTAATATAAGCTAAAAGTAGGAATGAAAAATATTTAATTAATAATTAAATTAATTAATATATTTCTTTTCATTAATTTTTTTTCTATAAAAGATTAAAAAGAGTTTGTAGGCAAGATGCCGAAATTCTTTAAAAGCATTTCGTAATTAAATGTTTTGCCTTCTAAAGTTATTTCAAAAGTACTAATATGGATATTGAAGGATTAGGAATAAGAAATGCTTAGTTCCAAAAGTTGCAGACTGAAGCGAAACCTGTGCCTACGAAAAGGTTATACGCACTGGTGGATTTGGACATTTCAGGCCGCAAATTTTTAGCCAAATCGAACCGCTCCTCTCTGATATGCCGTGAAGGACTAATGACATTTTCTAATCTCGGCTGGCGTTTGTGCGAGTGCAGAAAATTTTTCGGAAACCCGCCTTGGTACCGGCAATTTTTTCACATCGGATACAAGAAAACTGGCTTTCGATTTCTTTAGGAAGAAAACTGCCGCGCATGCAGCTCAAGTTTGTTGGGTGACAAGTAAATAAATTGTAGCATTTGCCTTTCGGTTATCAGAATTTATGGAGGAAAAAAAAAAGAATTTTTACTTTTATCCACTTTTCGGATGACTTGCCGATAAAATTATTCAGAAAATTTGAACACCTGTACTATTCATGAATGAGATGGTGGGGTTGTTTCCTTGGATTCAGATTTTTACTGAAATTCTTTAAGTAACTCATTAGAAAATATTTTTCTTTTCTTTTTGGAAACATAAAGTGAATTGAAATTGAGTTTAATACATAATTTGATAAGCGGCAGTATTAGTTACTGACAAATAAAAATCCCTTTTGAATTTTAGTTTGAAAAAATTGGATAATTAGCTGATCTATTATTAGTACATGGATCTTCCTTCTTAATCCTGCATTAGTATTCAAACTATTTCGAATCCTAAATTAATAGAAAGAATCCCTCCAAAACATTTTAGTCCCATAAAACATTTAACTTCCCTCCTAACAATCACAGAATCGTGAACTTCGAAGTAGAACTTAAAAGCCATGAAAGCTCGGGTTTCCGTGTTCGCACATGAAAGTTTCCCATTTCATGATGCAGTATCGAAAGCTGACGGTTGTTTATTGAGGGGGGACAGGGGGGGGGGGGGGGGGGTCAGGTTTAATTTTTCAGTTAATCCGTCTGCTCCCACATTCGCCGAGTGTGAAATAGAATTGACGTAATTAGTAGTTGGATGGGCCATGATGGAAATTCAGTTTTCAAATCTCTGGCCGCTTTAAGCGCATGCGTGCATTCAGCAGGCGTGACTTTTGGGCGCACAGGTGAGCTCGTCGTGGGCCATGGAGGTAGATGACAGACGCGCGTGAGGTCTATCGCATGTAATTGAACTATTAATTTTCCCCTTTTCTTTCTTAAAAGAAAGCTTTTGCTTATATTTAGAGTGTTTATATTCAATTCCAGTTTTTACAATAACCATTACATATATTATAATTGCCAAATTATGGCATTTCATTATTTATCATGAATGAATAAACAATGTATAACGAAAATAAAAAAAACGGTTTTGTTTTGGAGCGATGGCAACAAGACTGCGCACTACATTATAACGTTTTAGTGCGTCGGCGTCGAGGTCGGTATCGGCCAGAAGAGCGTTTTGCTCTCAGGCATGGTGCGGTGTCGCCGGTCCGTTCTTGCGAAGAACTTTAAGTTAGAGCAGTCTTAAATATTGAAATTGAGGAAAAAAAGGATCTATAAATGAATAATCCAAGTGAAAAAGAATGGCATTGAAGGCAAAGATGGTACAAGATATATTTTTAATATTTCACGCTTTTAATAAGCTTACATATTTATTAATTAAACAGTATAGGTTGGTAATAATACATATGGGAGTGAATGTGTCCATCCTCTGAAAATCAATACTAAACGGTGTCTAGGGTTAAATATAGGTTCTACTGTACATATTTACAGTTTTGGTGCATATTACAGTGCGGGCATCTCTTCATGCTAACACGGTTTACGGCCGTTTCGTCCAAATATGGGGGCACCATCATGGGATTTTAAATGTGAAATTTGGTTTTTTTCCGGTTTAAAATTTTAGGATTTCTCTGCCTTAAATGTAGAAGATGGAAGAGCAGAATGAAAGGGTGAAAGGAAAAGATTAAAAAATAGAAATCGGGCACTTCCTTTGGTCATTCGTTTCCAAGTTGGCGCAGAACTCTCGGCGCAGAAGAGTCCGCCTTCTCGAAGCCGCGGAGACGACAACCGCACCGTGGAGGGAAGAGACGCCGAAACGAATCTCATCAGTCGTTGCGTCCATTGGAATCGTCGCTCCGGCATCCCGTCTCCTCGGCAAATGAGTGTACGGCTTCAACGGGAAGGTTCCCACTCGCACATCGGAAGAGTGTGCATTTCCGTACCTCGAGAGCCTCATCGGTGAAAAAAAAAAACCGTGTCTCGAAAGCATCGGCAGCAGAAAAAAGGATCGAAAGTAAGTCTGCACCGCTGAGTATGAAACGTGGAATTTTTTGTCCTCGCCTACAACTACTGAGCAAGATTCGCGCCAGTTCTCTCTCGGGGGGAGGGTTCATCTCCGGCGCGACGGCGGCAGTTGGTTTTGCTAAGCGCACGCACGTGTTAGGTTTCACCGTCTCCGCGTCATCTAAGTTGGGCTTAGTTGTTAATATCCTGTCAATTTTGTTAACTGCAAATAAAAAGTTTTTTTTTCTTTCAAACCGTTACTTCTTTTCTTAATCAGTACCCAAGACACTGATCCAAGTGGGATTGAATGGGTATTTTGTCCCTCCTAGTCCCACGTAAATGAGAACATTTTTTTTTAAATTTTAAATATTATTTTAATAAATAGACCCTTTTATCCAAAATAGCTAAAAAAATAAATCCATTGTTTTTCAATTTGATTTTGAATCAGTCAAAATAAATTTAAATCCTATTTGATATTTTATATTAATGAGAAGCCCAAGAGGACAAAGGAGAATTCGAATTTCGTTTAGAATCCGGTTCCACAGTTGCCTGATTATTATCTTGAGATATCTCGGCCAATGTTTCACAAACACATGATTAAATCGAATTTCAAAATTTCAGAGCTCTACGTGGACCGAAAATTATATTCTCTCTCAAGCGTTCTTGTCAATGGAGACCAGGAAATCCGCTAAAAAACGCGGTAAAATCTAAACTGTTGATAAAATTCTCTAAAGAATTCAGCTATTTCTTATAATAATTCGGAAAAGATGTGCAAAACATTTCAGAAAATGAGGAAATAGGCTTTTGGTAAAGTAAAAAATGAAAGCCCACGCTGCTTTTCAATTCATATACCTTAAAAATAGAGATAATTGTGTAAGTTCAAATTACAACATCAAATATGTTTCTATAAAAAATGTACCTGAAAAATACAATATTCAATAGTTTTTATCACTTTTTAAATTAAATTTAAGGAAATAAATCAGTAATCAAGTGTTTTAACGATTGGAAGGAAAACAAACGGGGTAATCCTCATTCTTTATTCTTGAATTTTTTAAAAAACACAAACAAAAAGTTGAATTCTATTGCTTATAACGTAAAACAATGCATATAATTCTAAACTTGGCTTTTCTCGCTTTCTGATAAAATTCATTTAGTCTATTTCTTGAGCTTATAAACGTATGGAATTGTTGGATTATTGAAATTTTTACTGCAAAATGCAATGCAAAAGGAAATATAAACCGAACTTATTGAGTCCAAGAGATTTTTTTTTTATGAAACAAGTTTAAAAGAAAGATCAGTTAAAACTAACTTTTCTAGTGAGCGATGTTTTTTTTCAGAATTTTAATTAACCTTGATCTTTTTTCAAACTGGCAAATACTTTTATAAAATAGTCAATATTCCCACATTCAAAACTCGATAAGTGGTGTGATATTTCATCCTCTGAAGGAAGTTATCTTTAAATGCAGGATAACCACAACCCTGCCATACCCCACAACCCTGAGTTACTGCAACCCTGCCATAGTATTTGGAGTAAGTTGTGGGACTCGTATCATCCTGTTTACTTTTCGGAGGGATTTCTAATGGTTATTGCGATTGCCAGATATCTTCTATCAGCCCTTTATTTTTACTTAACCATTTTACTTTGTCTTCATATTTCATGTATTTTGTAGCTTAAGTGTTTCTTATATCGTTTTTATTTTATTTAATTCAAAATTCTTAATAGAAACTTTAAGACGTAGAGTAATAAATACTATTAGTAGTTTTTATTTTTGTATAAAGATGTCTGGAAAACATTAAAAACAGACAAGATTTTTTTTTCATAGCATCTACACAGCCGCGGTTGTAGTTATCACTCTCCGGTGCACTTAGTGGAATTTTTTTCAAACTGAAAGCCAAAGCTGGCCGATGCCATCTTGAATAAGAGTTGCGTTTGCCACATTCCGGTGGAACTATCAACTCGACTTTCATGTGCTCCGACCGCTGTTTTAGAGCCGGATGAAAGGGATAGTTATTAAACAGAATAAATGAAGTGCACCGCGAAAGAATTCCTGCTGAAATTCCGTAACTTCAGTAGAAATCCTGTCTGGCTGAGGTGCGAAATGGAATATCATGAGATGGAAATGTCCGCCTGTCTTCGAAATATTACAAAGTTAAGTTTTCAAAAAGAAAAGGGACGGGATAAAATCTTAAAATGACTTTCGAAAACGAAAAAGAAAATGAGAGTTCGAGGTATGACCTTGGAGGAAAAAACGCTCAGGTCTGTTCTCGAGCAAAAGAACAAAGGAAAATCGTTAATTGATATGGAGGGCGTTGTCGCTGTCATGACTTGAGTCAAACACTGCCCGAGGGCAGAACAAAAATTTCCATGACAAACTGACACTGCTTCGGCCTCTCAAAACTGAAAGTCGAATTTGCATATAATATACTGACTGGAAAATGAATACTGCTTGAAAGCATCGCCGTTTGAATTAAGTCATTTAAGATTTTTGTCTGCTTTTCAGAGCGATCCAAATAAGAGACAGCAGAGGAAAACTTTTCAAGTTTCTCGAATCGAAAATTTTCTAACTCAACTGCCCAACAGTGTCATCTGCATTAAAAATTCAAGGAATTGAAAAATAAAAGAAACTCTCGTCAAAAAATAAGACATATCGATTGATTATTTTTTTTAATTACCAAAGTAAACAATTTGTAAAATTACAAAGGGAGGAATTTCAGGAGTAAATATAAAATCAAATAAATGTGCAAGAAATTTCCATATCATCGACATCCATTTGGGTTTTTTTTTATTTAAAAAAAAAGAATAGATTTATCTCTCACCAAACTTCAATTCACTTGAAACATATCTACTTCAAATTTTCACTTGCGTGCATTCTTTTTTGTGTAATAAAAATTAAGCGACTCTGTTCGTAAGTTGTACAGGTGCATCGTTACGAATAATTCTCACAGAAGAGCAATGCGAAGATACAGACTTTATTGTCTGGGAAAACGTATATTAAATATTTGCAACGCAAGCTACAAATTCACAGCGAATTAACTTAATTTCATCCGCTGATCTCGGTTAATGGAGAAGCTATAGATCACGCGACAAAAAAAAAAAAAAAAAAAAAGTCGCTTTTTCAAGCTCGACTAGCTAACGCAGCTTGTTTTTCGAACTAAACTCATTTTCTTCTAAAACCGCGACTTTTAAATAGCGATCCACCAAAGTGGGCGGAGCAACCGCGGAAAGCGCTCAGTCTTTCCAGACAACTGGGAAATTTTCTCGAATATTCTGTGGGAACAAGTCTTTATTTCTTAGCTTCTACTACACAATTTAGCGTCTAATAGAATCCGTTAGTGACCTCATTATGTTGTCAACACACCTATATCACCAAATTGATGAAATATGACGATCTTCTGTTGTAAATCCCCATATAACTGTATTTTCCCGCTGACGCGTGATTCTGTTATAATGAATTTTATACAATTAAAATATTTACATCCAATTTACACAAAATTCATAACAATGTCTATATAAATCTATACTTACTTTTTATATTTCATCTATATTTCGAATTCGGATTGCCGCATAATTCACTTATGCTGTCATTTAGGTCTCAAGATGTTTTGTTCATTGTACTAAGCATCTCTCTCTTTCGATCTGTGCCACTAAATTTTAATTTCAAATTAAAGTGAAAATGAAGAAACTGCAATTAATATAAATATTTGTTTTTTACTGAATCCATGCTTGTCTTTTAATAAAAAATATGAGAAGTAAAAGCAGAGTCGTTCGTCATTGAAGTCTTCTGTGCACTGCAGAATAATTTTAATAATTTATAAAATCTCAAAGAACTATTGAGCACAAATTTCACGAATTCATCATATAATTCTGTTTTTAGCTTTGTTTTTAAAAGGATAGAAATGATGTAAATAATAATATTTTACTTTTTTTCGATTTATAATGTTTCAAAAAATTATAAAGTTTAAATTTTAGATAGTTTTTTGTCCTAAAGAATCGTAATCTGAGATTTTTCTTGACACTCCAACTTTTAAATAAATATATTTATATATTTTTTTGCTATCAAATCTGATCAATTTATTAGCTTTTGAATATTAGTAACTTCAACATTTTCATAATCTAGGCCAATCACTCTTGAGAAATCTTAGAATCCAATTGGTTTCTTTGAGACGGTCTACGAAGTGATCTAGTATCGTCCATTTAAATAGAATATTGATATTGAAATTTTCATAAATCGGTCAGCTTTAGAGATTGTTGTGCTTTATTGCACTCCAAATCTTTTATATTTAGTATATTAGATTCTCAAGAATATTTTGTTAAATATGCTTCACAGGGATGAGGATAAATGCAAAAATTTTAAATTCGTAATTACTTAGCATTAACGGACTCAATTTACATAACATACGATTATTTATGTCATAATTAAAACATTGGTATAATTGAAATAAAAATATTTATTGAACTAAAGATAATTTAAAATTCAATTTTTTGGGGCCATATTTTCAGACTTCATCGTGATAAAATTCCAAAATTTAGTTTAATTTTGTATTAATGCAAATTATTAAAAAAAAAAAATCTCTCTCACGTACGCATTTACACCCTAAAAGGCATGTCTGAGCTGCCGGTTGTAAAGAAGTCGTCACCTGGTCTCCTGTTGGAAGAGTCACATAATCGAACAATGCTACTTCTAGCCAGTGGTGATACTATTCATCCTTTGTTGCGCATTGTGTTTCACCCTTTTCGTGTCGCCTTTCGGACTTGAATGGAGACAAATAATGGAACATACATGCTGGCGGCCCATTAAAGCAGCAAAGAGGGTCGAAACACCAGATGGGACTATTTCTTCTATGGAGCACCCAAACTGGAATAAAGTTCCAATAATGAACAGCAAATGCGTTTTACGACCCATTGAAGAAAGAAGTGCTAAGCGAATGCAGATGCGAACACTTGTGTATTGTGAAGGTTCTGTTAAGGGGTGGATGTTTCAATTATATTCCCACGAGATGACAGCGTGCCATTGGGAGTATTTCTGAAGAATGATTGGACAATCGGCATCTGCAGCGCGCCAATGCGAGCCTGAGAGGTGGAGCTTCACCACTGTTAAAATGGAGGAACGAGACAAGCTGATCCGGGAGACGGGACCAGCTGATCTGGCGAGAGACTGGACGAGAGCGGATACGACAACGAGAGAAGCTGTGAGCAGTGCTGAAGTTGAAGAGATGCCACGTGATCTCGAGTTTGTTGGAAAGATTTACCGGAAGTAATCCGTAGATCTCTGCAGCTACACGCAGTAGCCGAATATGCGGACAGCTTGTAAATCATCGGCATAGATGCCGAACTGACAATCCAGTTGTAAATATTTCTCAGCATTTAACCTAGAAGACGTGTTGTTTTTGTTATGGTATAAAGTTGTAAATAAAACCTTTGTGTTTAAAACGCTACCATTTTATTTGATCGACCAGGATCAAGTTATTAGAGTTTTATATTAATTGAAGGCCCCGGTGGGATCTGAACTTTGGGCAGTTATTGATCATTAAATAACTGGACTTACGTTTCAGACTCAGAAAATTTCTAGTTTGAGAAAAACTGTAACAGCATCTAGGTTGGAAAAAAAAGTTGCACAGTAATTGCCAGCTTCAAGAGAGATAAGTAGACTCAACGCTAGAAAATTCTCCAACAACAAGAGCGACAAGTAAATTCAACGTTTGAAGGGAAAAATTTCTCAGCTACAAGAGCGACGAGTAGATTCAACGTAGAAAAAAAATCCCTAGCTTCAGAAGAGACGAGTGGAAAAATTTCCCCGCTACAAGCGCTACGAGTGTACTCAACGCTATTGAGAAAGCATTCACTACCGTAAACAGCCTTCTGATTTTGTTTCCCCTCTACCTCCAACTTTATGTCAACAAGCCGACGATAGAAAATAAAATAAAAGCGGACCTTGTTTTCTACAAATGGGTGAGTGTTTTCTGACTTTCCTTCTCTTTAGAGGTAGAAATTTTGTGTAGCTATATGTTAAGTTGAATTAAGAGCAATTGTTACTAGTAGTTTAAACTAGTAGGGGTAGTAAGATTTTTTAAAATTATTATTAGCAAAGAGAAATTTTTCTTGGAGAATATACGTCAAACTTGTTCTTGTTAGTAGTCAGATTGGATTTTAAATTTTTATTGTGATAGGAAATATTTGTTGATAACTGAAATAAAACTGAAATTTCAGAATTGACTATTAAAGCGATTCAGTAGAGAAGTTTTGAATTAATTGATACTAATTGTAAAGGAAGTAAAATAAATTTGTGTATAAGCTCTACTAATGAGATATAATTAATGTTTTCTTGTGATTGCTAAAAGTAAACACAGGTTTCAGTGGCTGAACCCAATGCATTTGATGAATGGTGGTTTTGAAATTTTATTAAGGAAGTACTAGTTGAGAAAAAACTGTGTGATAATTTTGGAAGTATTTAGTTAATTGCAAAGGCTTATTAAGACATCCTAAGATAGATATGGAGATAGCTCTTTATAGATGGGTGGGTAATCCAATAAACATTTGCCGTTCCTTGAAGGAGTGCAAGGAAAGCGTCAAAAGGGGGCAGACACATGGACGCAAAGATTTGCTTCCTAAGCATAAAACGGTTTTCTCCAAGGAACCGGAAAAAACGCGCTTAGTAAAACCCGATATAGACTTGAGCAGTGGGCAGCCTGATAAGACGAAGCTCTATCGTACTCCGCAGCGCCGGGAGGAGATGTTAAAATCAGGAACAAACCCAAGGTTGCATCTGAGGCGATTTGAAATAGGGAAATCAGGCTCCACGTCATGAATGTCGGCAGCTCTGCAACCGTACAATCTTACTGTCACACATAAACCTGGCTGTAAGCATTAAAATGCTGATGGTTTGAGCCGCTGTAACCTTTAAAGTAAAATGTTGTTAAGAGGTTCATATGTACATAGTATTGTAAATGTAAAATGTTTTTGAATGTATTTTATTAGTATAGTGTCTCTGACTCTAAGACGGGATTGTTAGTTGCACGAACTGGTTGTGACTTTTGTCCAACCCTGGACAAAAGTCCCCTTTCAAAGGGGGGAAGCTTTAAAGAAGTCGTCACCTGGTCTCCTGTTGGAAGAGACACATGTTCGAACAATGCTACCTCCAGCCAGTGGTGAGGCTATTCATCCTTTGTTGCGCATTGTGTTTCACCCTTTTAGTGTCGCCTTTCGGACTTGAATGGAGACAAATAATGGAACACACATGCTTTCGGCCCATTAAAGCAGCAAAGAGGGTCGAAACACCAGATGGGACTATTTCTTCTATGGAGCACCCAAACTGGAATAAAGTTCCAATAATGAACAGCAAATGCGTTTTACGACCCATTGAAGAAAGAAGTGCTAAGCGAATGCTGATGCGAACATTGTGTATTGTGAAGGTTCTAATAAGGGGTGGATGTTTCAGAAATCTTCCCACGACATGATGACGCGCCATTTGGAGTATTTCTGAAGAATGGCCGTACAATCGGCATCTTCAGCGCGCCAATGAGAGCCTGAAAGGAGGAGCTTCACCGCTGTTTAAATGGAGGAACGAGACAAGCTGATGCGGGAGACGGGACCAGCTGATATGGCTAGAGACTGGACGAGAGCGGATACGACAACGAGACGAGCTATGAGCGGTGCTGAAGTTGAAGAGATACCACGTGATCTCGAGTTTTTTGGAAAGATCTACCGGAAATAATCCGTAGATCTCTGGAGCTACACGCAGTAGCCGGATACGCGGACAGCTTGTAAATTATCGACATAGATGCCGAACTGACAATCCAATTGTAAATATTTCTCAGCATTTAACCTAGAGGACGTGTTGTGGTTTTTGTTAATGCATAAGGCTGTAAATAAAACCTTTGTGTTTAAAACGCTACCATTTTATTTGATCGACCAAGATCAAGTCATTACACCGTGTATTTATGTGCCGAGTCAGGTAGCTCTAGATCACATGGATCATTGGTCGGTAAAGCACCGATACAAACACACATGCATAAACACATTCATTTAATGAAAAGTTTAGGGAAAATTGCGGGTACTGATTGTTCCAGAATTGATATTTTACTTAAATGGTGGATGGAAAGATCTAAAATTGTATGTTTTTATAGAATAGTAAAATCAAATTTTCATGTGCCTCAATAATATTTTCCTAGATATGCCTCACAGAGCAGAGTATCAAACATTTTTTAATTCGTAATTCATCAGAGCATTTATTGATCCAAATTACACAAAATGTATTTATTCATTTTATTTAGACCATTTTATTTGTAGTACTAAACAGTATTTATGTCTATTACTAAAAATTTACATATTGCCGGTTGGGTCTGTATTTGAATACATATTCCGCATGAATTAAACCATGATTGCTTTCATGAAGTTTATTATTGAATTAATAATGCAGATGCTGTGAATAATTTATCTTGCGTTTACTTTTTTAGACAATAAATTTAAATATTTCATTTCATAAAATCACGTGATAAAACTTACATTTTTCTGTATTTAATTTGCAGAAATAATTATTTTATTTTTTCCTCAGAGTTTTTGTCAAGGTGATATCAGCACGCTGATAAAACACAATTTTTTTGCCATGATCGTGCGGATTAAGTTATTTTTCTCGAAATAAATTGTTGAAAAATAGGGTTAAAATGTTTATTTAAAAATTCATTATAAATAACAAATTAATTTGTAGGTAAAAATGATATCATTAAAAAGATAATTTTGTGAACTTTAATTTTATATAAAAGTCATTTTTGTGTAATAATATTTTCAAAGTTATGCAAATAAAACGTCTGAATTTCCCTTAATTTATAATTAATTAAAATTCTAAGTAAAAATTTTGTGAATTTACATCATTCTCGAATCCACTTTAACACGCACAGAGTTTAGGAGGAGTTCAGTCACATACAAAATCACAGAATTTTATATATAAAGATATACTAGCTTTACCTGCATAGCATCCAAAAAGAAAAATTAGTTTTAAACTTAAGTCTAGCCTCCACCCGATATAACAAAGGCATGTTATGCAACATCAAACAAACGTAACAATGTATTTAGAAACTGTCAAAATTAGCTATAAAACAATTTTTATAGCACACATTCATGTATATTTAGACTGTTAAAAAGGTTAAAAAAAATATGTCGGCAGACAGAACACAGGCGATCATTTCGCTCAACAGGAGATTCATTCTGTCTTCGCAATCCAGTTGCAGTGCGATTTAAAAAGGATGATTTATCACATCAAAAGACTCTCCTTCCCTCAGTGTCAACAAACGAAGCTTTTTGCTTCTGTTATCCGGCTAAGATTGAGTTTCTTTTTCTTTTTTTTTTTCCTTCTTTTTTTGGAAAATTTGATGAGATTGGGATCGGTGTTTTAAATCAGATCTAAACAAAGAAATGGATCGCATCTACATACAACTCTTGCTATTTACACATGAGCAATTTCAGGTTTTCGTGCATTTCAGATAAGTGCAAAGTTAAAATCGCAATAATAAAACTTTTTTTTTTATTTTGATATAATTTTAATGTACCAGAACCTTCCCCAATAAATGCTCTACAAAATGGTGTAAACATCTAAAATATTCATTTATTATTTTTCGGATTTTTCAAACATACAGGCGCTTTCATGAGACATCATTTTATACTATGTCTGGATATATAGAGTGGTAAAAAAAATTCCCTTCTGTATAAAACTCCAGCGGCCAATCCGCTCAACCAATCGAACCAGAATTTCAGACATGATTGTTTGAAGATATGCGTTGGAGATTTGAAAATTTTAAAAACGCATATCTCTCAGTTACGGTTACAGTGAGAGATTTTCGAATGGCAACACCCGATTTTTCCTTGCGCAAATTTATCACCGTATTGAAAAACCACAAATGGCGTTGAAAAGATTAGCGTGTGACGAAAATTGCCAGCGTAAGGAATATGCAAAGAACATTATAAGACCCAATGACAATGTAGAGAGGAGGAGCTTTGACGCTCTTTCCTTAATTCACAGGGTTAGACAGTAGAAGCACCAATAGCAGAACACCACATGCAAAGCATGGCTTGAGGAAAAACTTTTAAAAAGAAGTGTGGGAAGAGTGTTTCGATTGTGAAAACAAGATGACGTTTAAAAAGAAACAACGAAGGGAATTGATAAAACTTTTTTTTTATCTGAGTTGGAAAAATGTTGCCGAAGCAGTGCGAATCTAAGTTCCGTAAAAAGTGTACGTGATTTGGTAAAAAAATTTTTTTAAGAAATTGGATGCACTTGCGATCGACCATCTGTTCCAGTTGCTGAAGTGCATAACACGATTACTGCAGGTGCACCGCATACTGCAAGACGCGTTCCTGGTAATTTGGATTTACCGAAAACCACAAATCTCAGGCTTCTGCGCTCTGCTCCGCGGATGTTTCAGCGCGTCCAGATGTTGTAGCCTGGAGAGGAGAACTGCGTGTGAACTTCGCAAATTTTTTCCTCATCGGATATGATGGCGATGACAGATGGCCTCTGCTGATAATATGAACGAATGAGTCACAATTCTCTTTAACTGGAGACGTTAACACCAAGAACTGCGTTCACTGAGCTGACAAAAAACCTCTCGATGTGGCACCAGTGCCTTTACAGGAAACCAAAGCGACTGTACGATGCACAAAATGATTGTGGCTAGTGCATTTATTCACGATCCGTACTTCTTCGAGGAGGTCACTACCACAGCTTGGAAATCGTGCTCTGTCACAAGTGCTCGGCATAAATCAATGTTGCAGAATTACTTTATTCTTATATTGCAGCAACGAAATGTCATTGGTGACATTGCATGGATGCGAGATGGGGCTCCTCCACACGTCGCAAAATGTGTTCGACCAGTGCTGCAACAACGCTTTGGTGATAGAGTCATCTCTCGTAAATTTGCAGTTTCGTGGCAACCGCGATTATCCGAACGCACTCCTTTGGATTTCTGGTTCTGGGGTGTCCTGAAATCTAAGGGGTGCAGGCCTGGTCAATTTAAGACGTCAGAATTTAAAGATGTCATAACACGTGAAATTATGCAGATTCCTCCTTTCATGTTACGTTTGACATTGTTGCCCACAATCTCCCGAATGTAATGCTTTGTCACTTACGAAGGTGAACATGTTGAAAACCTGTACTTAGAGCTTACCATTTCAATGAAAGTTTTTTTTCTTTCCAAGCTGTATTGTCATTAGTCCTTTATAATGCCCTTTTTTGCAAATGCTTTATGCCGACAATTTTCGTCACACGCTAATAGTTCCAACGCCATTTGTAGTTATTCAATAAGCTGATCAATCTGTGCAACGAAAAATAGGTGTTTTCATTCGTAAATTTTAAAATTTTCTCAATGTAATCATAAACGTGAGCTCTTGGTGTTTAAAATCATCACAATCACCAAATCATCACAATCATCTTCAAACAACTACGTCTGAAGTTTTGGTTCGATTGGTTGAGCGGATAGGCCGCTAAGATTTCATATAAAAGGGAAGTTCTTTTTTTACCACCTTATATATATATATATATATATATATATATATATATATTTATATATATATATATATATATATATATAGAGAGAGAGAGAGAGAGAGAGAGAGAGAGAGAGAGAGAGAGAGAGGTATATATATGTATAAAAGGTATATAT
The DNA here is from genome assembly GCA_026289955.1 of Argiope argentata. Lineage (NCBI taxonomy): Eukaryota > Metazoa > Arthropoda > Arachnida > Araneae > Araneidae > Argiope > Argiope argentata. Next base: position 313,455 of record JAOUZG010013629.1, on the reverse strand, counting down.
AATAAATTGCCTTTTTCATTATAAATTAGAAAGATACACCAATCTATTAAGAGAGCACGTATGCTGCTATTCCTAAAGACATAGTGGAACTAAGATGAATAAAAAACAGATATGTAAGTGAAAAAATGAGAAATCCGGCCTGATGACTTTCTCAAGGGTCACCATCAAGCAAGAATTCCAATAAAAAGTGGAATTTTTTTTCTGTAGAGTTAGACTATTGTCTAAAAAATTAGCTCTTTTATGACCCGAAAAATTCCAAATTTTAAAGTAGAAGAGAGGCATCAATTTTTAGCACAAAAAAAAACAAAAGATAATTAGCAAAAAAAAAAAACAATAAGAAAAAAAACTCACAAATAAAATTCTAGAGTGAAGAAAAAAATATATCACAAAATACTAAATACAATAAAAAACAAACCAATATTAGCAAAAGAACAAGTAAGAAAATAAGATATCTAGATCATACCCTTAAAGCCGCTGTTACACGACCTGCCGCCTCACAGATTTGGTCGTAAATTTTACATTCGACCCACTGGGGGACTACTCTCCCCCGTCGCCTGTGGGCTGCCTGAAGAAGTCGGAGAGCTTCCCGCAAAATGTCGGTAAAAAGGAGAAACATCAATGAACCGGGAAGTTTGTTTGGGAACGGGTGGGTGGGGGTAAAATTAACGGAGGGACACTTCGTTTTGTGGTCAGTTTGTTTTGAGTAGCCAAGCAGTTTTGTCTTCGAGTTCTTAACGATGGAGTGGATTTCTTATTAACTTGTTTAATTTTTTTATTTTAAAAGTTTGAAGTGACTCTTAATCAATATTTGTTTATTAACTTAACTCTAATTAAATTATAAAGTAATTAATGTTTATCGGAACTAAAAAGTATTATATTTAAATGGAGATTAAAAAATATTTATTATTTACATCATCCTATGTAATGAGTAAAGTTATTAAAATTACAGGAAAAAATTATTTGACAACTAAATTGGTATAATAGAAAATATGGAATTTTCCTTCATTATAAGTATAAATTTTCCAAGTAATTATTCATAGATGTTACTACAATATTAGCATATTTTAAAGTCTAAGAGATGAAATTGTAATTTAACACCTTCAGGGGAGGGGCATTAAAATTTTCATGTTTTAGATAATTTAAAATATTAATAATAAAATTAACTACATAATGAATACAAAATATATATTATATTGTATATATATATAAATAATGAAAAATCGGAACCATTGCAATTTAATACAAAATAACATAAATCTTTGATTGTGATATAAGATTCGGTTACACAGTTTTTTTAATTACTTACTTATTTTCCAAACTGATTTTTTTTATTAACAATACTTAGATAATTTCCCACTCTTTGTAAAGTAATCAGCAAAGGAGTTTCGAGTAGCTTTGGCCCCTTCTCCTGATTTTCGAGGCGCTTTTTTCAAAGGGAAGAAGGAAGAACTTTTATCTAGTGAGGTCCCAAGTATTCGCCACTTAAAAGCACATAAGCTGCTGCAGCAGAAGCTTTTTCCTGGTCACTAGCCGAAGTAGGCATTTTGTTCATTTTTATTTAAAGTTACCCTCTTAAGAAATATCGAATTCCGACCGAGAGCTCGCGAGAAGGGAAGTTCTTCAGACGACGGGTCGTGTGACAGACTAGGCAGACGGGGGTGCTGTCACGAAGGGGAGGATGACAGTTTTACGACCTTATCTGTGAAGACCACAGGTCATGTAACTGCGGCTTAAGAGAGAGATGTGCACCCAAGCAGTGCTAAAGAGCAAATGAAATAGACTGGAAGAAATGGAGGCGAGTGCCAAATCAGGAAGGACTCTGCAAAAGAGCCGTCTGGGCCAATCAGAGATTAGTTTAGGTCGTCAAAGCCCACCCCCGAAACGAAGACCGAAGATTTAGCTAAGGAGTGCGCAGATTATTGGACTTCGGGCTTTTTTAATCCAAAATATTTTAAGTTTTTCTATGTTTACAATCTCATGGATAAAAGGCAAACATAGTGGGAAGATTTTTAATATAATATAATTAATTGTATTTTCCTCTGATTTTTAGAAGCACGGGAAAGTCCTATTGAAATTGGATGTAAGTGTAGATTTTAACGCAGAAGCAAGTGCATAGCGGATCCCGGGGAATTGAAAAATTATCTTTTTAAAGATTGTTACTTTATTGTAAAATTCTGTGCCTACTAGTGGGTTAGTCGAAGAGATCTAAACCTTCTTTAATTAAAATTTCATTATTAAAGTAATTTCTTGAGAATTCATTATTCGCCAGATTTTTTTAAAAACAATCTGTAGCTTCTATATAAGATCTTTTATTATTACAAATATTTTTTTTCTGTTAAATTGTGAAAAGATTATATTTTTAAAAAATTTTGAGTTTAAATTAGAATTATAATTGCAAAGTTTTATTATTTTAAAATTGAATTCGTCTCTTTTGTCATATAAACTCACCAGTGTTTTACCGTTAGCAATTTTAATTTTTAAATCAAGATCATTAGCTTCGATTAGTTTTTCATTTGTTTTATTTAGAATTAATTCTTTTGGATAACAGTTTGTTATTACATTCGTATTCTCTACATTAATTAGCAGGAGGTCATCTATGTACCTGCATCCGTTAATTAAGTTAAGCTTTATGATTTTTTTCTCATAGTAATGTAAAAAAATGTTTGCTAGGGCACTTGAAAAAGACGTTCCCATTGGAATATCTTTTATTTGTTTTAAAAAAATTAATTCCATTAAAAATGCAATTTTCAGAAATATTAAATTTGCATAATTCCAGCCAGTTATTTTTAGTTATAATATTTTCATTCAAATATTCCACAAATAAAGACATACAGACGTTTATTAATTTTTCGTGCGGGAGATTAGTGAAAAGGTTTTTAAAATTATAAGTATTAACATTAAAAATGTTTTCATTTTTAAGAAAGTCCAAAATTTCTTTGTTGCTATTAGTTATAAAATTATCTTCTTCTTTAATTTTATTAAGAATAATTTTTAAGTATTTGAAGAAATGTTTGCCAGAGAAATAATTGTAACTACCCGTGCTACAGGTTACAAATCTAAATTTTAAAGGTTTTTTATGAAATTTAACTGTAGGGAACAAATAAGGGTAAGTAAGTGAACATGTTTTAATTTTAGTTTTTTTTAGCAAAAGCTAACATTCTTTTATCCAGTTCCTTTTTCTCTTGATTAATTATCATATATGTTGCATTAGATTTAATTTTTAATTAATGAATATAAATAAAATGAATATAATTTAATTAATGAATATAATTAATGAATAAAGTTTAACTCCTAATTTCATCTTCCTAAAATTTGCAATTCTCAAAGGTGACGCCCATCCACTCTAAATAGTCAATCTCAGCTTTTGCTGACACTCGCCAACTCACCCACCCCTACCTCAAGTACGAACTATAAATACTGTTGCAGAAGCTCGCAGATCATTTCCAGGCTGCATCGCAGAGTTCAGCGCCAGATAGAGACCGCAGGCCACTCAAAACCTACCAGTACCGACGTAGGCTAGGTACCTCGCATCGTTCCACGTCGGTTTTCGGCAGTTGCTCTCTCAAGGAAGAGAATCGTTTTGCTGGACTAGCGGATTTTCGCTTGTTATCAGTGAGCTGTGTTTGCGGTTGCTGTTAACGCTGTGTTATTGAACTCGCTGTGATTTACTGTTGATGTGCTATATTATAGCTGTTTTGAAAACTGTGTTTATTGTGCGTAAGACTTGCATTTACGCTGTAAGTGACTGATTATTGCTGGATTGTATTTTCTGAAGTTTTACTTTTTCAAGTCATCCTGTATATGCCTGTAAATAGCTGTAAATAAATTTGTTTGTGCTTTACTCCTATAAAGTCCATTCAATCCAAACCCGCTACGCTAAAAACGTAACAATATTAAAAATTATGAAAATTTATAATATTTCAATTTATATAGTGAATATAAAACTTCAATGTTGGACAACTCTGCTTTCAGTTTTATTCAGAGACATGCTTGGATTTAGTAAAAAGGTTTTTATATTTATTGCAATTTCATCATTTCCACTTTCATTCAAAATGGAATTTTACAGGCGCTGATAGAAAATGAGAGAAATTTGCGGAGTTCAATGATCAGGACTGCCTAAGGCCTACATAATAGGATAAGTGAATTATATGACTATCGAAATGTGAAGGTTAAAAATATTTTGCTGAAAAAGCTATTATGAAACCAAGATTATATATATATATATGTATATATATATATATATTTGAACCTTTTAACTGATATCAATACTGGCGGATTAGCTGGTCCTCAAGGCGGTTATTTATTGGTGTGTCAAATGGCACTTGTCATGGGCAAGCCCGCTGCTGAACCCAGCAGCAGATTTAAGCCGAATGAAGCGTCTCTTGTATTTGAGTAGCGCCAACTAGGGCCAAGAGTACGACTTTGCTACACACTCACCACATTCGCTTGCACAACCCCTTTTTACAGGGGGGCACATTCACACATCTCACAGATAGCACACAGAATAACTACCATGCCCGAACCGGGACTCGAACCCGGGACTTCCAGAACACGAGGAATACGCGCTACCTCTGTGCCAGCAAGCCGGCGCGGTTAGTTATAGAGTAAGTAATGCCAAATGTACTTGAAATTTTTAAACAATTACATGAGCAAAAAGTTTCTACATTTCATTTCTTCCAATGGCCCATTTCTCAGAAGACAAGCGTATGGCGAGTAAGCCGTCCGTATATTCGTGTCCTTAAAGGCAGCTGAAATAGCAACATTTTTTTTTTTCAATTCCTACTATTAGCTCACACTATCCCTAATATATAT
>JAOUZG010013629.1:295888-308243 GCA_026289955.1 Argiope argentata | reverse complement strand
TAGATAGATAGATAGATAGATAGATAGATAGATAGATAGATAGATAGTGTTTAAATTTTCATTCGCTAATAAAATACTTTTAATTCCTTAATACAAGTTCAAGTGCATTTTTTTAAACTTGTAGTAAATGACATTTGATGTTAATACAGTTCTTTCAAATATTAATTCATAATTTGTTATCAATTAATAAAAAACTAATTATCTTTTCTTTATTGTAATTGTAATTGTTAGTCGTGATAGCCTGGTTGGTAGGCTTTGGATTCGCACCTCTTCTGCTGCGAGTTCGAACCTGGTCACAAAGTTCTCCATGTCCAAAATTATGGGGATACTGAGTCAAAAGTGTTCGTTATTCGGGTGTTCATGAGTCTATACTCTTAGAAACTACTGGATTTCCTCCTTCCGTTGTAAAACGGAACACGATAACAATTGTAAATATTCAATGAAAAGTAACTGAAATAAAAAATTTTCTAATATCCAAAGTAGGAGTTGATTTTAAAAAATTGTTTTTTATATTACTTGTTAAGAAATATTGCTGAGGAAGAAAAGAACAAACAGTTCCCCATACTGGGACAATCTGTTGAAATAAATCTGGGCGGATGACGAATTTCAGTTCCTTCTCAGACAAATCTCGCAATAAATTTATTTCTCAATCTCGTATCAGAGCGAGTGGAAGTCCAGTGAGGAGTTGAAGGAATGAAGTGAGAGGTAGAAAATGGACAGAATTCTTCGCGTCTCGTATAAGCTGAAAGTTTATCGGAAACTGGTTTTGGACTTACTTTTCGTGAGGGCCGCACTGGAAGTTCGAGTTAAAATTAGATGTCCATTCTGCACAATGTTCCCTTCTCTTCGCAGGAAATGGCCACGTTATCTCTGCAAGTTGCAGCGATGCAAGCGAGCCCTTTTCTCCCCGATTTCTCTTTCCTGAGCGCCTCGGTAGCAACTCGGCAGCTCTCGTCCGACGGAAATCACACCTGTTTAGGCCCTAAATAGCTACGATGTGCAACACGCGAGATTTCCTGGAATTATCTTTTTTTTTTTTTCAAACTAAGTAAAATAGCCCAGACCCATGATTAAGGCACGTGCAACGTAACTCCATTAAAATTCTCATAATATTCCAATAAATAATATAAATCTATTATTTTATTTTATTAAATTATGTTCAAAAAATCACTAAATACCAATCTTAATGACGTTAGAGCTTCATTGCGCTCTCTAAACTAGTTTCAATTAATTTTAACTTTTCCCTAAACTAACAAATTGAAGTATCCATTCCAAATTCTGATGCGGAGGGGCTCGTGACCACTTTGTCACATCGCGGAACTCCGAAACATCACGACGTTGCCGTTATTCCACTTTTGCAGTTATCCAATTAATATAAAAGCCATGGAATGCATCTCAGATGCTGGCTTTAGTCCTCAGCGAAGATATTTTCGTGATACGCTGCTACGAATCATTTGGCCATTTTTCTTTTAATTCTTGAGGTACTGAAAATGCATTTATTCCTCTTTTCAACTTCAACGCAGTGGTGCCCCAAATTTGATATGAAAAATTTCACAGTTTAGTCGAATGAAGAAGAAAATGTGCAGAAATGTGAAGAATGCATTAACTGAATAGCAGTGAGCATTCCAGATTTTGTTGTCCAGAAGTGTTGAAGACACCATATGCGAAAATTGAATGCACGCAAGAGAAAAAATCAGAGTATCGTATAATGAATTTTGATTCGTGGAGCGTTAAGCAATGCGCATAGTGAAAAATGGAATATTTCAAAGTGACAGAACATTATTCACATAAATATAAACTGATAGAATAAATAATATAAGAGAACAGAGTATGATACCATGAGCAACCCCGAATTCTTTTATTCTACTAATGCCTTGGTTAAGAATGCAAAGTCTCTAGCTAATTTACTGTTTAATGTATTTCAGTGTCGATAAAATAGTGCAGAGAGTTTAGAAACAGCAATGTACAAAAATGGCTTTTACTGAAAAAACACATTCAAAATTATACAATTAAATGTTTTTAGTAGGAACAATTTTATCCCTAAAAGACAGTCGGGACTGATAATTTAAATTGTATTTTGATGCATTCCAGACGTTAAATTTTATCATTTGTTGTTCCAAGTATATTTCGTCAATACACAAGAGAAATATTTAGTATCTTGCGTAGGAATTTTATAAAACGCCTAGATTTTGGTAGTTTGTCATCTGATCAAAATTCACAATAATGAACTAGTGCTAGTGTTGCTTTAAAACTGGACTACATACAACTGTAAGGAAGTCATTATGTTGTCTCCTGTTGGAAGAGACACATGATCGAACAATGATACTCCTAGCCAGCGGTGAGACTATTCATCCTTTGTTACAAATTGTATTTCTCCCTTTTTAGTGTCGTTCTTAGAACTTGAGAAAGGCAAATAATAGAACACACATGTTTTCGGCCCATTAAAGCAGCAAACCGTGTCGAAATACCAGATGGGACTATTTCTTCTATGGACCATCCCAACTGGGATAATGTTCCAATAATGAACAGCATATGCTCTTTACGACCCGTTGAAAAAGTTAGTGCTATCTTGAACCCATTAAAGAAAGAATGCAGATGCGAACAGTGGGTATTGTGAAGGTTCTGATAAGGGGTGGATGTTTCAGAAATCTTCCCACGACATGATGACGCGCCAGTGGGAGTATTCCTGAAGAATGATTGGACAATCGGCATCTCCAGCGCGCCAATATGAGCATGAGAGGTGGAGCTTCGCTACTGTTAAAATGGACGATCGAGAAGCTGATCGAGAGAGAAAGAGGGAAGAGAGAAGGAGAGAAGAGGAGACAAGCTGATCCGGTGGACGAAAGGAGCTGTGAGCAGTGCTGAAGTTGAAGAGATACCACGTGATCTCGAGTTTGTTGGAAAGATCTACCAGAAGTAATCCGTAGATCTCTGGAGCTACAGGCAGTAGCCGAATACGCGGACAGCTTGTGAATCCCCGGCATAGTTGCCGAACTTACAATCCAGTTGTAAATATTTTCCAGTATCTAACCTAGAGGAGGTGTTTTTGTTTTTATTTATTGTATAATTGTATAAAGCTGTAAATAAACTCTTTGTGTATAACACGCTACCATTTTATTTGATCGGCCAGGATCAAGTCATTACACAACTAAACCAAACCTAAATATTGGCAGTTGGGAATAATATGAGAATCAACATTAACAATTTTATACCAATTTTCTGAGACCTTGATTCTGATTTGCAATTAGGAAATTTTTAGGAAAGAAATATTCAAGAACAACAAATTTCGTTTGGATTGCATTTAAGCCTGATTCCTTTTTGCGCTTAAAGCAGAAAAATTGAAAGTTTTGTTGAACGGGTAAAAGATATGAAGTATTATCTTTACTGATTATTCTTCCTAAAACTTCTAAACTTTTATTAACTGATTATTCTTCCTAAAACTTCTAAAAAAACCTAAAACTTTTTTTCCTTCATATTTTTTTAAACAAATAAAAAAAATGTAAATTAGTTTGTTTCCATACGTCTGCTTCCAGTCACTGGAAATGAAATTTTTGTGAAGAAATCTGAAACGTTTAAAAACTTTTCGAGATTCTCTCATCGACTTGAAACTTTCTACCCCTTTCTGCAAGACTTGGTGAGGTAAAAAAGTCTTAGTGAAATTTTTTATTTAGCCCTTTATTTACCGATGGTAACAGCCGAGGGAGAAAAAGAAGCACAAAATTTGTTTTCTTCAACCTTTTTATTCTGCATGAAAACTAAAAGCATTATTTTAAAGGCAGTAATGAATATCAAAAGATATCATGCTTGGCATTTTCGTTGGGGATTATCTACACATTTAAAATTATAAAAACTTTGAAATTTCCCATGGCAACACTCTTTTTTGACGCCATGAATAAATTTTCCATTGAAGAAAAAAACCGGAGTACAGCTTTTGATTAATATAGTACCGTGATCCCACCAGGAGATATTTGACATTTTCTGTTAAGAGGTTGTTCCCTTTTTTAAATGTATAAATTTTGGATAGGCGTCGATAATAGTATTTTTTGTCATATTTTTACAGCATCTTTAAATCTGCAATCCACATGGTGAAATCGTTTTATATTTTATTGCCAAAAATTTCTAGCAAAAGTTTCTGATGAATTTTGATTCTTTTTAGGAAAGAAATATTCAAGAACATAACAAATTTCGTTTGGATTGCATTTAAGCCTGATTCCCTTTTGCGCTTAAAGCAGAAAAATTGAAAGTTTTGTTGAACGGGTAAAAGATATTAAGTAATAAACCACTTGTTAAATTTTATAATTGCAATACCATTATTTAATTATAATTACAATTACAATAAATTACAATTGCAATTTAATTATATTTTGATGACTCTAATTAAATTAAAAGTAAAATTGTAAGTGCAGCATTACAATTTAATTTGCAATAATTATAACTGCGGCAGCTTAATCTTATGAAACTTGATACTTGTGTAAAAATATTGTGCATTTGAATCCAAACAAACTTAAATAGCCCTTTTCTTGTTTAAAGATTGGAAAAGAAGTTTGTTATCTGTAAATTATTAAAAGAAATAATTTGTCAGAATGTTTTTATCTTAGATAATTAAACCTTAGAAAGCTATAACTACGAAATAAAACTCCTATTTTTCTGGAATTTGTTATATTCTGTCACATTCAATGAGTCGACGAGGGAAAATTCTAACTTATTACAAAGACACACTCTCCTCCACATTTGTAAGTACCGACAGTCGAAAGAGTTTTTTTTCCCCACATTCATTTCATATTCTTTGCTAATGATGAATTTTTAAATCCCAACAATGCAGAAAACGGAATACAAAATCGACAGTATTTCATTGCCAAACAAAAAACTGCCGATATTTCGAAATTTGTGAATGCGGAACGATACAGAAAACTCAATGTAACGGGAAAAGTACTCGCAGGAATTATCTGAAATTTTGCATGCCCCCAGAAATCGATTTATGCCAAAATTTAAGTTTACTACAATCTAAATTTTTTTTAAAGTCTTAAGAATTATTTTTGCACACTTAATTCGTATGAAAAATGTGTAGAATACCTCATATTTTTATAAGAAAAAGTTAAGGTCAATACTGTTATAAACTACTAAAATCTGAATAAAATTTCAAAATTTAACAGAAAATCAAAATTTTGCTAGCCAATAACTTTGAAACGAATAGACTTCAATTAATGAAACTTGGTATGAAATAACTTTTGGAGTAGTTTTAAAATTTGATGAGAAAAATAGGTGTTGCAATTGGAATTTTTCAAATTTAACCTTATTTCAATATAAAGACGACCCCATTCAATATAAAGAGTATGTTAAACTCTTTCAAATGACACTTTTTTCACGATTGTACGATGCAGGATGGCGGAATTGAGTCGAATGGTAAGGAAGGAATATCGAAGCTGTAAAGGTTTTCCGATAAATTGCTGGCCATACATTTATTTTTAAAAGCATTCTTTCATCGTATTCGTCGCAAGTGAATCGTTCGACGAAATCCCATGAAAAGACGAAGAAAGAAATTTCAGCCAATTATCCAGTGGCAGTTTTTTTATAACCAAAATTTTAAGTCAAGCTTCCTGTCCACCTAACAGCAAGTCAAAGAGGCAATTTTTTTAAAAAATTTAATTTGGATCATCAAAGTATAAAATTAATGAATGAGAGAAGCAGGGGATGAAAAACAGTTCTTGGATTTTTTTTAATCTTTATTTATTTTTGCTACCACAAGTAATACAAAAGATAAATGTCTACTATTCCGAAGCATCCGAAACATTCCATTCATATCACAGATGCCTGGCAATATTGAAACCTCTAAGTAATTTCAAGAATCGGTAATGCTCACAACCGTTCCGTCCTCGTTGGATTTAGAGGAAGAAAACTCCATTCACGACCTGGATGTTTTTTTTTTTTTAATCTAAAGTGATGCAACCAGATGGAGTCGTTGGAAATGCGCGCTCTGCATATTGAGGGAGTTGAAACGGGGTATTCTAAGGCTGATTCGGTCGGCAGTCAACTGTTTTTCTCTCAAATGTTTCCTGTGTATTCTAACAACAATAGGCTCTCGTATAAAGTGGGAAAATGACTAAGATAAATTATTGTCACGTTTGTGACCAACACTAGGACTATTTCGGGGCGGGCCTAATCGTTTTGAACCTCGGCCAGATGATGAGCATGTCACCTAAATAGTGCACTCCGCTCCAATATTCAGTACTACAGCAGCGGAATAATGTTTGGGTCCGACGGATTAAATGGGCCTCAGACTTGACAGTGGTGTGTTTCTTCGGTTCACGTCTTAAGCATCGTGGTCTGGTTGTGTGACGTTAATACCGGTTCCGACGGCCTGTTGCCGTTACGGACATGGTAGTAAACCTTCTGACCTATTGCAGCCCCTTCCCCGTCTGTATAAGTGGATCGGGAGCTTTACTGCAATTGTCGGTAAAATGAACAGACATCAAAGAACCACGGGACACCATAAGAGAAGGGAGACAGGGCAGAACGCGCCTGTCTCAGGACGTGGACGAGACGTCGGAGCGTGGCTTTGAAAATCACGGGTATATATCAGACGAGGCGATCACATTGCGTGCCATAACATCTCGCATTATGCACGGTGTGCATTATTGGACGAATTTTTCAAATTTTTTAGTTTCATAACTTTCTGTGAGATGATACTTTTATAAACCATGCCATTCATTGCTCATATACTCTAAATAATATATAAATGCGTATAATTGCTCCCACAAGCAGAAATAAAGAAGTATGGGAATTCCAAATTCTACGGTATCTTCGAACCCTTAAGCAAGAGATTGTACTGCGTTTTGAAAAATGTTCTTGGTTGCCTTGTTCGTTTTATGAATCATTGTACATTACAATGTACTTCATGTACTCTGTTTGAAATCAATCTGTTCAAACATTCCTATCCGTTTCAGAAGTTTCGTTGTGAAATGTTGCACTATTTAGCCGATAATTTTCGTGGCGTTCGGCTCCGAGTCAGAGTTCCTCGTTGCGATGTCCCTCGAGATGAGCGCACTTCATTTGAGCCAGAACAATCTCTACTAGAAGGCACCGCCTCGCTCTCGGGATCCCCGAAACTTGTTCGATTGATCCGCGGTGCGGCGATCAATTCCTCGGGAGCGCATGCGAGTCAGAGCCCTCGGGGTTGCCGACCTCTTGGACCAGTCTGCCACGATGTGGCCTTTCGTAGGCGGCCAGGCAAAGCAGAAGCCATGGGGAAATTGGCTTTTCTCTCAACTTTCATTAGAAGTGGGACAGCACACATTGAAATGTCTTCTTTAATGAGAAAAAAATTAACTATACATTTATTATTATTATTTCAACATTTCATGTCTCGCCCATGTTCAGAGAGGCAGTAAAAAATCATTTCAATGAGAGCATTTCATCAAAATGTTCCAAAATATGTTTTAAATTCAATTTTTTTTTCTTAAGGCATTCATAATAAATATTTGTTCTGAAGACGTACAGACACAATCATGGTGTGTGAAATTGTGTTTCATCGCATTCACCCTGCACGTTTTGAAAAAAAAAATCATCACAGAGGAGCTTTATTTCATTTTATAAAGCGAGCGATCATAACTTATTAGCGATGGCCTCGTCTCCACGACTCCACAGAATGTAACTTCGCACTGCACACTCGGAAACCAGTTCGCCTCGAAGGAGCTCGTAGTGCCATATGACGAGGCAGTTTATGTCCCCGAATTGCATACAAATGACAGCAATGCCTGTCATTTAAAAAAACCGTTGGCGATTTTGGCAAAAATACGACCTTGCTCCAAGGATAAAATGTGGTTTCTTTAGATTGATGGATAAAATTTCGTGGGTCACTCTCATCGAAAAAAACAACAACCCAGATTTATATAGCTCAACTATGAAACTCCATGCCAAACAATAGGAAAAATTTTATTTGGAGTCTTCTGATTCCTATGACATAATAATAATGCTGACAAATCAATGAATAAAAAAATAATGTTGTGAATACCCGGCTTAAGTATCATCTACTTGAGCTATTATATTAAAACGCAGAAATCATTCCGTTAATCTAAAAACACTCTGTTTTTCCTAAAATTGTTCTTATCTATTACGTAGCCTGCCATTCCAGTGTAAGCTATCATAAGCTCAAAAATTATTTTTGAGATTGTGTCATTTTTCCTACTGATGTGTTCTTAACATCGCTTAGCTTTCAAATGGTTTGAAATAAAGTTTATAATATCATCACTTTCTTTTCCATGTTTCTTATTTAAACGTCAAAATAAAATTAAAAAATAAACGGAAACCTTCCTCCCCACTTTCTCTTTTTTGTACGTTCTTAAATGTACAAAACATTCCTCGGCAATTTTCCCCAAAATATTTCTTTTTTTCTTCCTCAGAAGGTAGTGAATTAAAAGATTTTTACGTTTTCGATTCCACTTTTTCTGGAATTACTTCCTTACTTGATATTTCCGTGGAAGCTAACGGTGATTCGTGCGACAGCACTTCCCCCCTTTTTGCGCCATCCCCGTCCCAACTTCCTGAGGGCGCTGATGGTTCTGAAAGAGAAACCTCAGATGAGGAAAGGTGACAGGTTCAGTGCTTCATGCGGGGGAGAAAGTGAGAGAGGGGACGGACATTCTATGGAGGGATGGCCGGATTTGTGTAGATCGCAGCAGATTTGGGTAGTTCGGGTTATTTTGATTTTTTTTTATCACGTGAGAACATGATGCTGTTTTCTTCAGGGGTTTTTGAATAATTGAAGGCAACGAATATTTGAAGCTCGAAATCACGCAAGCAATGAACAAAGCATAAATGACAATATTCATCAACATCTTTTAATCGCATGTTTTTTAACCTGCTTTTGCCAGTATTGAATTATTATTATGTATATGCATCTTTGATAGCAGATGCGTTTATGAAAGGTTGTCGTTGAAGGTGACATTGTAGCTGTTATTTCATCTCAAAATCGTCGAGAGTCCTACTTTAAGTCAATCTTTAACTAGTTTAAACTGATTTGAAACAATCACAAGACTTCTCTCTCTGTCTCTATCCCTCCCACCCCCTCTCTCTCAACTTTCATTTTCTTAGTTCGACCAGTTTTGAGATGAAATAACAGAAATAATGTCATAGTTTTGCGATAACTTTTTTAAAACGCATCTACGGTCAAAGAAGCGTAATAATAAAGCAATACTGGAAAAAGCAGATAAAAATAAGAGCGATTAAAATATGCTGATGAACATTGCTATTTATGCTTTATTGCTTACGTAATTTCGTGCTTCAACTATTCAAAAAAATCTAGCGAAAAAATTATGTTCTCACATGATAGCTTGAAATTTGCGTTCGTAAATTCTATTTTGACGCTTTTTTATTTTATGTTCGAAACTGATAAGCGAGTCTGCTGCTCTTTAAATCCGTCGAGGCCAAACATCTTCTGGCTGGTGTGGTGTGGAAGTTTGGAGAGGGGGTACCAGCTCAGAGGCCATCTTCGTCCTCTTACCATGGTTCAAAAATACGAGGTCTGTCCCAAAATAACCGTAGTGTTGCTTTAAAAAAGGGGATGTCAATCTAACTAAACTAAATCGCCCTCCTTGAGTCATCGACTGCTGGTATTTTAAAAAATGCGTGTTTATAAAAACACGAGGGATTGTGAGATAGAAATTCCGGCACCTTTCAAACCTTCCAGGCAGAACACATTGTAGCTGGGGTTAAACTGTTACAACCGGGAAAAGATGTGTGGCCAGCTAATTTTAAATCCAGTGGATTGAGTGAGATCTTCCGAAATCGTCTTGAATAATAGTTGCTTGCGAATGAGGGAACCATGTGCTTCGCTGCATGGAGCGTAACAATTCTCTTTCGTAGATTTTTCTTAGGAAAGAAAATAGTTCATTCGCTCGCTCTGACTGAATCCATTCGAAGTAGTGGCTTCTTAAGTAATTCCTCGCTCACGTTCGGACTTCAGCTAATCATTCATGGTACAAAGTTGCCAGAAGCAACAAATGCGTAGCAGCGCTGGCACACAAGTGCCTAGAAATTTAGACTCAAGACCCAAAAAATATGAGTTGCTGTAGCTCATTACAGTCACGGTCGCGGCTTGAAATGATCATCGCTAGAACAGTATTAGCTGCACTAACAGTACTGAAACTTAGTCGTTGCACTATACGAGAAAAAGATGAAACACAGTTTTCAAGAAGTGGAAAAGAAGCGCTGAGGAGAAAAACACCCGAGTGCTGCGTTGAATGGGAGCGCCTCAAATCGCATTTCGAAACGGCTCGTCGGAGGGGAATCCGCTGCATGTCACATGAAACTACCGCTGGCCGCCGCTATTTATTTGATTGCGATAAGGGTAAATGGTGATAAATGATTCAACTTCCTATTCTCGGAGAGGGAGTGGTTATTGTAAAAACAGTCACTGAGCGAATTATTAAATTGTCTAACAGGAATTTAAAAAGACCATTCGTGATAAAAAAAATAACTTCAGCAATATCAACCTGATTTTAGTAATTGATTTATTCTCAAAATTTCTTGAATCCCTTAAATGCGCGTGATTTTTTTTAATTCACGTTATTTTCTCCTCATGAAACTAGAAAATTTTTTTAAAAAGATATAATAAACTTTCATTTGTATAAGTGTCACAAAAAAAAAATAGACGCATTTTTAAATTTCAAAATTTTATTTATGAGCCAATTTTTCTTTAAAATGAGACTTTGAAAAAGTAGGAAAACTCGAAACGGGTTGCTGGACGAGGATGTTAGGGGGAGGGATTAACAACTAAATTGAGTACGCCTCAGTTTCATTCAAAGCTCGTGCCAAAATCTTCGGATCATTTGAAGGTTTCTGTTGAATTGCACCACATGTCATGCACAATACCCTCCAAGTGTTAAATTTAATAAACAATTGTTCAAGTCTAAGGTGCCTTTGAAGAATGCGGCGAAAGTTAGTTTCGGTTTCTCCTCAGCTTTATTTTTACAATTGCGATGCTGAGCCGTGAGCGACAATCGTTGACATGAAAAATCATCTTCGGCGCTCCCCGTACTTGCTGCTGCAGTTTCCTTTCTGATCATCACGAACCGCCTCTTGAGAATCAAAGGAGAGCCCATTGTTCGGAGCGGTCAGTCGCACCACCGAGTGGAAGGCGCTAGACGACTCCGGTCCGTTGCGTGTGCAGCCTAGAGCCTACGTTCCGTTTCTCAAGGTCCATTGTTCGTGACGTCACTGGCAGTGACAAGTCTGTTTTTGTTGCTGCCGGGAAACCTTCCACCGAACTGATCGGCCCGTTCGCAGACAGCAGCCAAGATGATGAAATCAAGTTCTTCGGAACAGGTGTCTCGATTCGCTCGGTTTGGACTGCTTCCTCTGAATCCAGTTCGCCCCCGGGAGATTTTCGGTTGGGACCGTCGACGTCGCTCGCCATCAGTGCAGTGATTCGGGAGGTACTGGTGGGTGGGGAGTGCTCGCAGCTCCGCATCGAACGGGAAGAGAAGAGAATCGAGATGGTTCACACCCGACCGGATGGTAGACGCAGTAGTCGTTTACAGGAGCGTTAGGACTCTTCGGGGAGTTATAATTGCCACTTGTGTTCGAAGTGACAGCATTACAGATGGCAAACGTGAGTGATGGAAAACATGACGATTCGCATGAAGTAAAAGTTTTCTTGAAGAGATTCCTCGCCAAGTCTCCGTCGGCTAGTTTGGGTGGATAACCGAAATGGTTGCATGTGCTTATTAGAACACCAAGGACTTTCATTTGAATCGCGTACCCTTTACTACAGAACCCCTCTCTTTGTGCGTTGGCAGGGAGGCATTTAGTGAATCAGCCGGTCAGTTTTGGTTAAAAGGCTTCTTGGAATACGGCCCTTCAAAAATATTCACTTTGTACGATAAAAATACCTTACATATCATGCCAACTCAACCCATTCCCCCCAAAAATATTTGCCAGCATGGGGAATTGGAGTAACAATATATACATAAAACATTTTTGAACTAATATAACCCAAAAATTCTTCATACATCTTAATTATTCTAACAGATTGAGCCTGCTATAAAAATGAAGTAAGATATATAGAAGTTAAAAAGGCAGCAAAAAAGCTTTTAGATACAAAATATAGCTAAAAAATGTCGAATTCCTGTTCTGAAATGTAATGACTGAAGTATGGAAAAGTGCGATTTATGCGATATTTTAGTGGTGCCAGGGACGGCAGCAATGCCATTTCGAGAGCAATGGAGTGCACACTGATTTTATGTTTTTCTATCAAAATATTCACGGAAATAACTTCGAATTTCTTATTTAAATCTTTTTAGCGGTTCATAAATCAAAACATTTCCGGCTTAAGATTAGGAAAGTTTATATATATATA
>JAOUZG010013629.1:257115-289779 GCA_026289955.1 Argiope argentata | reverse complement strand
TACATAATTATTAAGACGTATTTTGTACATAATTATTAAGACGTATTCCAAATAATTCTAAAAATCACAACCTTAACAAGCAGCTCAAATGCTGACTTGTAGGTTGATCAACATCTTTTAATTAACCTAACATTACCAAGAAAGAAATCAGCATTTTAGACGAGACAAAAGAAAAATGGCATTGTAGAATTTAATGTTTAGTAAAAAATCTGTATTATTTTCTCTCTTAAAAATATTTTTTTCTGGGAAATTAAAGATTTTTTTTTCAAATGAGAAATATTTTACGAAAGAGTTTTAATCAAAGTAATTATTTTGGGGGCAGTTTTCACGATGGAGATGATTATTTCCCTTTTGAATTTTGACTCTTCATAGTTCTCCGAATGAACTCTGAGCTTCGGGGGTCGAATATGGATGAGGCGAAGGTCGTTCGGACAGGGAAGCAGGTCATTGGACTCCAATCGTTCAGAGTGGGGAAAAAACTGCGATTTTTTAAATTAAATCTATAGAAAAATTAAAATTAAAAATCACACATGGTCAAAGTTGAATGTAGAACTGATGCTCTCATTCGTCAAATATTCTGCCCATTAACATAAAGAGAGAAAAAATTCTCTCTGTTGATAAACAACATTTCCTCCCAATTCATTACTTGGAGTAACCTGTGCATTTCGATGAGTATGCGCATTCAGTAGCTAAGGCAAATTAAAAACTCAAAGACACTGTCATTTCGGAATTCAGTTGGAAGCAAGCACGAAACTGAATAAATATGGCAAAGAACAAAGAAACGAAAAATCTAGTTATTAAAATTATAAACAACCGAGTCAAGTTATGAAGTTGTTTCACTGTGAAGATGTGCTTTTCTTTTTTGAAGAATCTTTAGATGATTCGAGCAGGCATCTTCCCTATTAGTACAGAGATCACCGGGAACCGAATCCATTCAGAAATAGACCATCAACACATCAGATCAAACATTGAATCCATTTCCGAAGCCTCATTCCAGTAACTAAACTCAGAATATCAATTGTGATGTTTAAATTTAAATTCTACTCAAATATATCAATTATTTTTGAATACGTTACAAAGACACTTTTTCGCTCCGTCCATTCGTTTGTTGCCCATTTCTTATCCTCTTCATGAGCCTCTTTTAAGACTCATTGCCTGGTGGTAAATCTACCAACTTACTTATTAAAGGAACACCTCCACTTGTGGGCGATTGGGAGCTTCCTGAAATGGGTCGGTAAAATGAACAGACGTCTAAGAATCCCGAAAAACCACCAGAGAGGGGGAAAAGAGCAAAAGGAACCAGATTGAAGGTGGGCAGAGCCTCGTTCAAACAACCTTTGATGTCCGTCAAGTTTACTCACAGATCGTCGGTAAACTGGACAGACATCAGAGCGCTCAAGAAAACCACAAAAGAGGGTAAAGGGGGGGATCTGAAGGCAGGCAGGTGTTTGAAACGGGGCTTTAGACAGACGGCGTTGCTGATTGTCTTTATAAATCTATATAGTCTTAGGGTTATTTCTCCAAGCTACAGAGACAGACGACTTCGCATGACCAAAGCGATGAGTTGCTACGCCATTGGCTCATAGAAGATCTCTATTTAGATCCACACCCCACCCCTCTACCATCAGGCAAACAATATCTAAAAAATATTTTAGTTTCAAGCATGGCTAAACCCTCTTCTGTCTTCCCAAATTTTACTCCGTGAGTCATGACACAACGTACTAAGAAGCATGTTTTCAGCGTTCAACGGTGTTGCTTGCGGGGCAGGTGGTGAAAACGAACGGATGGAAAGCCCCTTATAATTCATATATCTTATGATGAATTATATAATTTTGCTTGAGTTGTAATAAATAATTTAAATAGGCAACCGGGAATTTATGCATAACTGAAAAACACATTACATCAAAAAAAGATGGCATTATTCAAATAGCGTCACAAAAGGATGGCATTTCGAAAATGGAATTCTTTTTTTTTAATTGTTTTTCAGCTACAATTCGCGAGCATTCCATGCATTAAGATTCTTGTTGTCTTCCGATAATAGTTTTTGTGAATATTTCCTAAATTTTAGGTCAAATAAGTTCCATGCTAAGCTTAAGTAAGCTACTAAGACATAATGCTAAAGAAGTTTGAGGGGGAGGTGATACAATTGAAGTCTTACGATTATTTATTTTTATTTTAAGAAAAATCACGATAGGCATCGTAAAAAGAATAAATTACCATCAACAAGTAAATCGGATTTTTTTTCACAGTCATAAAACATCAGAACAAGAAATTTTTCCTACTCTAAACCAAAAATCCGAGTGGTTGTATTTTATATCAGACTTAATTTGCATAATATTTTTTAATATGTGAAAGTAGTTGGTATGAAAGGACTGAGATTAAAACTAAACTACGGGACACAATTATGCTATGCAATTTACAGCACTTCGCATACTATAGTGCGTGCATTTCAAAACAGTTATTTTTGATACTTAAATTTGTAACTAAATTAACTATTTATTTAGAAAACGGGGGGAGGAATATCCATACTTGGAACTGTTGAAGCCTCTCAAATGTTCTTTACTTTCTTGTACAAGAAAAAAAACACTTCATAGGATCATTTAATTAAGAGATGTATAACTTCCTCAAGTGCTGAATTTGTACATCTTTAAATAGAAGCTAGACCCTTTTTATACTGAAATTATTTGTAAAACAATTTATGATAGTTTTACTACGGTTTAAAAATCCAACAAAAGAACAAAAACAATCCGCCGATTTTTTAAAATAGTTTACTTTCCTAGATGAGGCCCTTTACATTGTGCCACTAATCTTTCAATGTTACCAAAATTTTTCAGCCGCAAATTGGGATCCTTAAACTTTATAGACTCGTAAGATTAGCGAATTTTAATTCTTTCGAGAATAGTCGGGGAGTAATATTAATAATTATTATTTTTCAGCTGATAAGAATTTGTTATTAATGAGATCACTGCCGTAGAAGGTCATCAGAATCTAGAAAATGTAATTTCCATTTCATGCTGACATCACGCAAGTCCTCTTCTGCTTAGAAAAGCAAGTCGTTGCTTCATTCTGTACATTGTTTGTTCTTCATCTGTGGTTTAGAATTTCTGCGGAGATTCACGATTCTTAGAAAGTTTTCTTTTATTTTTCTAGTTCTGAACGAGAGATTTCAATACGAGCATACAAAATCATTTTGTTACGATTCATGCATAACATGTTAATTTTGAACAACCGAACCGAGAACCTGATTAAAAGTAAGCATAAGAAATACAATTAGTCGATAACAAATCAATATCCAAAGAAATGTCGCTTAACTGAACCATATTTTATTAAAAATGAGATAAGGATGATTCATAAACGGCTTATTTAGTTTTCGTGTCCGAATCAATGAATCTTGCCTTGCATTCTCATCCTCCGAACGAGGACTGCGGATCGACCGATTCTTTCCACTGCTGTGCTTTTGAATTTTAACTCGTATTAAAAAATGAGAGCATAAAATAAAAATAAAAGTCTCAACCTGGAACAGAGCAAGTAAAATAAAAAGAATTTAAGTCAATTCTTACTTAGGACAACAAAGAACATTTTTATTTCAGTTATTTTTTTATTAAATAATTACAATTAATATAAATAATTTATCCAAAAATTATTGATTTTCGCAAGAATGGAACTCACATTCTTCACTTTCAAGTGAAGAATACCGAGATCCCTGCATTTCACCCATTGAGCTACTAACTGTCGATTTCAATTTGCATCACAAACTGCTAAAACTCTATTTAAAGTATTAAAACCTAATTAAATTTAATTAATCAATTGATATCGGTGAAAAACTGTATTACAACAAGTGTCATCCACAATAAGTTTTTAAAAATTGTATTTGAACTCGAGTGGATGAGTAAAAAGTATTTTATAAACGACTGAAAATTTGAATAGGATAAGTAAGCATACAAACTCATAGGGAGAGTGATAACTGACAGTAAGAATTGGCTCATTTTTAATTTTCCTCTCAGAAGGCGAAGCGAAATCTTTTCCGTTTAAAAGCAATGCTCCCGTAGAGTATCCATTACATTTTAAAGGATGAAGGAAGTGTCGGAATGGTATTAAAGAATGCTAAAGATATTATCAAAAAATTATTAGGAACGCCATTTGCGTTGCTATTCAAAATATGAGCTTATAATCAGGATTTAGAATTACAAATTGTTCCTTTAAAATTTTAGTTCATCTTTCATTTCCTTTTAAATAAGTGACATGATGTAAATCCATCAGTCAAAGTCCGTTTTTGTCGTAAGCAGAGCAATGAGTTTGGATTCTTTTCCATCGATTCAGTTCAAAATTAAATATAATTTAGATCATCTGACTCGGGAAACGAAGCTCCTCCGATCGTAGCGGCATTCGTGAAAATCTGCAGCGCACATTGACGTGGCACGGCTCCGAAATTTGCTGTACGCATTCGCCCTCGAGCTATGCAGACTCGCGAACAGTCAACCCAAAACTGGATGATAAAATAACCCGTCAGATTGTATCCGTCCCGTTGTTCCGTTCACATCCACGGCGACGTCTCCAATTTTGGAGTGAAGATGAAGATGCACCATTTCGTCCTCCTGGCTCATTGCGTTTTCGAGCTGAAGGACTTGCAGACATAATTCTGACAATGGACTCTTCGCAGTTATGTTCCTTCGCTTGTGAGCGCTCTAATTCTGGTAGGATTGATTCTACAGCGGATAAAGCGAGCCGATCTTCGGACAAAAGAAAACGGACGATAGTCACTTAGCCATAGGGCCCGTCATTCGTTTTAAGATCCTCAGGCGCGAACTTTTTGATGATTCACCAAAACTGGATTAAATGTGGAAAGTCATTCTGTCAAAAATTGCAACATTTTCCATTCTTCAAATATGACAATGTGGCAGTTGAATTTCCGATATCATTTATCACAGGTGCATCACACATTGGAATTGACAAGAAAATAGTTTTGAACTTTGTGTTAGAACGACTTATCCATTCAACAATAACAAGTAAAATGACAAGTGACACTCAAAGTGACGCGCCCCAAGAAAGTTGTTGATACTGTTTCGAATATGAAATGAGAACACAAATTTCACAATCAGGTGAAAAAAGACATCGATTTTAATTTGAGTTTCTGCTCTTGAACCTTCTCAAGAAGATGATTGTACTCACAAAATTCGAATATCCAAAACGCAGAAGTCGTTTCGAATCGTCGAGTCTAGACAATTTCTGAATCTTTTCTTTTAGATGGGGGAGGGGGTGGAAGCGAGTTCAGATCTCTCCCTGTTGTGGTAGAATTTCGGTCAAGGTTAGTCATTGGTTAAATGATGTCAGGAATTGACCAGACGCCTTCTGCGGAGGTCAACGTTCCGGATGCGAGTATCTGTCGTCGAAACTGGTTGCGGAGGTATGAATATGAGAACAGCCGAACATTAATTAATGATTGGGAGTTCATTACTCCGCCCCTTCGGATACTTTGCCACCTCAGAGGCTGAGGACAGACGAACGCGTTCCCCTGCACCCACTCAGCTACGGCGGAGCGCCAGACTCACCTTCGGGTCCAAACCCGCACCAAAATGCATTTTTTTAAATCAAATTTCTGAGACACGATTGTTTTATGCTCTCAATCGAATGGCACATCTTGATGGGAGCGATTAAAGGCGCTCCGTGAGGGGAAAGACATGGTGCCGTGACGAAACGATGATGCTGTGATGACGAGGGAAATTTATTTAAAGTAGTATAAAACGTCATAAATAACTTAATTCTTTTTGCAAGGCGATAGGAACTCAAGAAGAACGAGTTTCAAATCATAGCTCCACGTACCAAATGAAAAATAATTTATAGTTCAAAGCAGCGGTATTGCATTTCCCTTCATGAGGTGTGCACTAGTAGAATGGAAAAGAACGGTAAATAGTCTTTTAAGACCAATGATGAGTTTTTTAAAATTCCATAACTGATTTGTAAATTAATGTCGGAGTAACATACAGAAAAATGATATTACAGGGAAGCTCCGCTAATTGGAATGCTTTAAATTGTAATATGAATTTTTTCCATGGGTTCTTTGCATTTTCATTCGCACTTATAATCCCGATTCTTATTTATTCCACTTATTCAAAAAGAAAACCAAAAAGAATACAAAGATCTTTTTACTTCTGAATTGTGACATCTACTCGGTCGCTGTATTCTTAGCTTTAAAAAAGTTATGTTAAAAATTAGATATTAATTGTTATATTTATTTAAAACATTTATTACACAACTAGCATGTTATATTGCTTTTTTTGTAAAATTATTCAAATTTTTATTGGAATTATAAATTTTTTTTAAAAAAATTAATAATGATGTTTATTATACGTTCAATTTGTTTGTGTTTTTTTTTTATGAAACTGCTAAATATTAAAATAAGCTTTATTGTCCTTTTCGTTTTTAAAAAATGTATTGCTATCTCACAGGTATTCAATTTTAGACCGTTTTCCTGACTTTCAAGAAAAAGTTAAAAATCAAATTGCGATAGGTAGATTCCTTATAACAGCACTGTTGATTATGACTGTCCTTGTGACAAACTTCGGAAACATATTCCTCAAAATAGTTTTACTTCTTAAATTTAATAGAAAAATGGCCATTGTTTGAATAAAAGGAAACTTTGCTAATGGCAAGTTTTTCCGATCCAATGTTTTTTCTAAACTTATACGAGTTGGAAATTTTTTATTCGCTACCGTCCACGTAAGTGCACCAACCTTTTGAAATTAAAGAAGGAAGTAGAGGTCGCTCTAATTCTCTTTTCCTTGGAATTCTTTGCAATAAAACTCAACCTTTAACGCTTTACTAGGTGACTGACTACATTTTATAATGCCACAGAGATATTTTTTCTTCTCACAATCGATTATAAAATAATATCTTACTTAACAAAACTTTTTCCCTTTTTCAATTAGGAGATATATGAATGACTTTAAAATTTGATCACGAGATTTAAACCAGCAGTGGTCTCTGGAAAACCTTCTCCCATATTCTACAATAAGGGTGTTAACCCAGAAAATGCCCTGCGGGGCACTGGAAACGAGCCATCCACCTTTAGTATGAATTTAGCATTTGAACTGAATCTATTACGCGCTATATCGTAATCCATTATGCATGAAATCTGGTGCGTCATCGTACACCAGATTTTTGGAATTTATATCTCAGCATATCGTTAACAATATCCGAAAATTGAATTTTGGTTTCGGATGCATTCTTCCTAATCGATTAAAATAAAAAAAATTTACACAACTGCGCTTGCAGATGCCCCTCGGACACCGAACATTTGAACCGATGGATTTCCGAGGTGCCCCGATTGCGACATTCCAAAAGTACAGACCAACGGACCGTCCTCCTCTCATCAGATTTGTCACCCAAATCGATAGATGTTCGCATTGAACGGGTTAAATCCGTGCGTCGAATTTTTCTTTCTAGCTCTCGTTGTTTTGTCTCTTCGGACTTGCATTCGAGCAGTCGGACAGACTGACTTCCTCTGAACAGACTCCTGAATTTTGCAGAGATCTACAAATTGGATGTAAAAACTGTATTACAAATTTCATATGTCTAACTGAAGGCGTTTAAATGTCTCACACTAACAAATATATTTTGGACAGTCAAACATATTGTTAAAAATGTATTCTCAAAGCTGAGGGGGGGGTCTAAGATGTGGAGATTCATCAAATCTCCAGCACTAATTTTTTTAACTCTTGCAAAAAAAAAAAAAATCTTTTTTTTTATTTATTTTATTTTTTAAGTAAGTGAAATTAAGTTTCAATTGATTAAATTATTAAGTATTCGAGCTAGACGAAATAGAAACCCAGCAGTCCATTTGTTTCAATCATATTTCGAGCCAGGAATTCTTAATTATTTTTTTCCTTTTTTATGTTGCTGAAAATCAAAAGTTATTTTGATGTTATTGTCGTATGAATATTTACGACGATATTTTTATCACGCTGTTTGCCATTCAAATTAAAAATATGAGTCATATTTCAATCATTCGCATTCATTTAGTTGCACACTAACATTCACATCTATTATTTTCTGTCATATATTTTACAAATTCTATCTCAAGAAAAATAATCACGGTGCAAGTTTTCAGGGCTATTATTACGAAGAATGTTTTTTTTTTTTAATTTGAAAATATGAAAAATATAGCAAGGTAAAAAAAATTATAGCATCAATAAATCCATAATATTCATTTATACCACTTACGTAAAAATATTTTTTTCATTCTTTCTAGATAAGATGGGAGTTTGTGAAAATAAAGTATTTAATATTTGTGTATAAAAATAAAACGTGAAAACTTAAGTAAAAGAATATTTCAAGAAAATTGCTTGTACAACTTGCTTATCATTTTGTTTCTAAAAGGTTAATTAAAAATCCCGTTCATTTACACTCGGTGGTCCTTTCTCAGTAATATTTACTTTTTTAAAGTTCGTCTTCCCTCTGCTTTATTTACTTAAGCTCTTGATGAGCATGTGTCTGATTTCTATTTGCTTCTCCTTTCTATTCGTTTCCTCTCCCATTTCTTCCTCCTTTCTCTTTCTATTTACTATTCATGGACAGCCAAAATCCCCACGTGTTGGTCGTGCATTGCGATTGACCCATTTTTGGACCACCCCCCGCCTCTGGAGTTTCCGGAAATTGTCGACGAAATGAAGCAGACATCAAAGAACTCCAGAGGACCGGGGAGGAGAGAGGGCGAAATGTGCCGCACTAAAGGCGAGCCCAGGTCGCGGGAACAGTGCTCTGAGTCTGCTGGGAATCGAACGGCGTCGCATCTGGTTCAATGCCCTGCACATGGGCCCTGGCCAGCATTTGAACAGGCGCCAACTATGGAGGTTTCTAGCGCCGCTGGCTGCTTTAATTTATCCATGCTGGTTGGTGCCATCAGGCCTGATTATATTATATGGGAAAACGCAAGCGTCAACCCTTCAGTGGACATCAGACTGCTTCTAGTTGTTCAAAATTCCAATCATTTTATATCATACATCAAAAATAATAAAAAAAAGGATAATTTTCATGGCATTTCGCATGTTATAGCAGAAGAAGGCTATTGGAAAATAGGACATTTGGTGAGGTCAAGTCTACGAAAAGAATCTACAATCTGACGATCAGCTGGTCGAAGTGATCTTCTTCTCTTCTGTTAAATCATAGCATTTGCTTTGCTATTTCTCCTCATTCCATCCAAAGGAATCGGTATCCTGAAGGGAATAGGTAGAGGGAGCCATTGGAAAAAAAAAAGTTATGCAATTAGGAAGTGATCTGAGCACCGCTCCTAACTACAAACTGGCTTTCAAATCTGTTGAATTACCTGAATATATTAAAGCGATATCTTGTTAAAAAATTAGATGTGAAAGTTAGCATAACCTAAAGCCACGGAGATGTTTTTAGAGCTAACGATTCAGGCATACTCCCATGCACCTGTTGCGTAGAGATTGTCATGAAAAGGCTGACTACATCGCTAAAGACCAATACATCAAATGCAAGGATGGTCATACTTCCTTTTCCCCAAAACTGTTCGACATGGCCATGTGAAAAAAAAGTTATAGCTTTATGAATAAGACACCAAATTTCTTATCCAAAGGCACGAAAACCAGTTATATCTGAACCATCAGTCTTTGACATGCTTTCATGGCTCACAGAATCAAGCACACAAAGTAAAGAATCTGATTCTGTTGAAAATACGCACATCTGATTCATTCCCACTGACTCAAACTATGACCTCATTTCAGAAATACAATCTCAGAGTGTTTTCGAGGTTTTAAGCTGCAAAGAAACGGAAGTCTAAAAAGTCACTCAGCGTCATATCTGATAAACCAAAATGAATTTAGTTTAAAATCCTCTATGTTTGGAAATTCTTATCCACACATTTTTGAACTCGAAAATGACGAGGAAGCAAAGACACCCATTCAACATCCGACCGTAGATGAATGCCGATCGACTCAACAGCGAAACTAACTTCGATATCAAGCCAATCAAACGAAAGTGCACTAAATTCCAAATTCCTCCCGGAATTCCAATCATATTCGATGTTAATGAACCGGGGTGGTCCGGTGGTAAGGTCTCGGCTCGTGAGCCGCAAGGTTTCAGGTTCGATACCGGATTCTACCAAAGAGCTGTCGTGTAAGGGGTTTTGTTGCCCGTTAAATCTGTCTGGTCCAAAAGTCCTCCCGCTGGTGTGGTGTGGAGATGCCAGTTCAGGTGTCGTCCTCGTCATCTGACAGCGGCTCGGAATTACTTGGTTCGCCCTAAAATAACCCTAGTGTTGATTTACACCGGGACGTTAATATAACTAAAAAAATGATGGTGCTAATTCTTTTGATCAAAAAACAGATAAAGTTTCTGAGTTAAAAATTTTATATATATACACACATAATCGCTTGATCTAAACTCATTTTTTGATTTTACTCGACATCATCGTTCTAATACAGAACGCTTTCGGTTTTCGTTTACATTTTTCTTTCTCGCATACGAAGTATAGACAACGTATAGAAATCACTAAAAAATTCGAACGCGAAATTTTGACGAATCTCTAAGTTTTAGACCTTCACGAATTCAAAAACACCTTTTCGGAAAATGTCTTTGTCTATATCAAAAACAACTCGAAAACACTTTGAGCTACACGTATTAAATTTGGCATACATATTTCAGGTCAAATTTAAAGATCTCGATCCAATTTTCAGCAAATTCCAGCTGTTTAAATATGTTGGTGCGATGTTGGGAAAACGGAGACAGCTCGATTGACAGAGTTCTGCACACACATTTAATGCCTTCAATGCAAAGGCCTCCTGAATTGTAAGAGAAATCCAACAAGAGGTGGTGCCTTTATCGATCTGTATTTTCAGAAATTTGTAAACACCGTAACTTAAATAAGAAATGGCTTCAATTTAATACGTGATTTTGTGGTTCTAAACGCAGTTTTATGCCATTTTTTTTGTTGTTGTATCAGTCAGTTGGAAAAAGATGTATAAAACACAAATTTAATTTTCTGATACTATCAACAGAGATGAATTGACGATTGAGAATCCAAGATTGAGACAATCGATTCGGCAAAAATGCTCACGCCAAAAGTGAATGTTTCGTAATGACTCTCGCCAGGCGCTCACTGGAATGACATTCCTATCGGAAAGTGTGCGAGGAACTTTTAGGAGGATCGCTACCGCTAATTGGCAGTTTTAAATGCTGCGTTGTTGTTGTGTCTGTGTTTTTGAAGAATTCTGAATTTATACTGTTTTAGTATTTTTTTAAACTTACCTCAAAGGTTTTGAAATTACACCCTTTCACATGCTACTTTATTCCTATAACTCCACCGTGGGACCAGCGCATTTTAGCTATTTACGGCTCAAGCGCCACAATCTATAATATAATAATAGCCTCCAATCCACTCTTACTGGTACTGAAATGTAGATATCTGTATACAAGTGAGTTGAACCAGTGGAATAATTGAAAACAGTATTTGATCGATGAATAATAAGATGAATAATAAGAGCAGATGTGCAGAATTTTCTGTGCACTTATAAGTTGGGCAAATTTTCTAATAACAACAAAGAAAGGAAATGAAGTCTCCTCGACATTGACAGAGTTTGTGTATTCAATGTCAGTCATGCCATTGTGGAGTTTTTAAAGCAACACTAGAGTTGCTTTGGGACGCAACTCGAAATTCCGAACCGCGTTCAATTACGAAGGCGACACTTGAGCTGGGAATCTCTTCTGCAAACCTCTACACCACACCAGCGGCTTGCAAAGCGCAAAAGAAGCAGTCGGTGCAAAATGCATCCCAGATATGCTTTATTAATATAATATCCTAAAATGCCTGCAGATTATATTGTCTCTTTAGAACAGGCATGCACAACCTTTTCAGGATAAGGGGCCAAAATATGAAAAAGCATCATGCCGATGGCCAAAGTAGCATTACAACATGTTATAAACGAGAAAATACTGTTTTTTTTTTGTGTGTGTGTTTGGCTATAAGCATGAATTACAATTATTACTTTACTTATTTTGCTCACGCACACATTATGCAATAAATAAATGAATAAAACACAAACATTATAGCTTTCATTAAAATACTTTACCTAAAAAAATCCTGCTGAAAAGGGGGCAAACTTGAAAGAGAATAAAAGAGGAGACCTAGTAAGAGGTAATTATAAAGAGAACACAATTTAAATTTTGAGCAAAAAATTAGTAATCAAAACTTGTAAAAATTAATTAGATGGCTGGAATTGAATATTTGAAGTTATAGTTTTTATGTTGAGCTTAAGATTGGTTGTGGCAATACGTAGAACAGAAATAGGTTCTTATCTGCTATTCTAATTCTTATTATTTATTTTTTTAGATTCATTAGTGAGAATATTTGCTCACAAATGTAAGTACTGCCAAAGAAAGTTGCACATGCAGCTGCATTTTGCTTTAAGAACGAAAATTCCCCAGGTAAGTCTTTATAAAATTCTAATATCGGTTTTTCTTTGAACTGATTTTTGAAAAAAATCAAAATTCTGAAAATTAATTAAGGTTAACTGCATAACATCACTAGATTTACATCAACAGAAAATAGAGAAGAAAATACATCAATTATTGTTTGGCACTTTTCAAAATCTGAAAATCGATCATCAAATGCATTACATAACATTTGAATTTGATCCTCATATTGCATTTTCATGCATTTTTTGGCAGTAGGGAAAGCGTGCAAATTTTTTAGTTTTCAGTTGATTTTGACCAGGCACTGATTTTGCTTTATTTATACTGATGATAGCACAATTGCTCATGCTTAAGGAAGCTGCACCAAATATCTGCATCAACGTATCAAATCGGAAAGAAGTTCACTTCCAGCTGTTCGCCCCTTCACGGGAAACATTCCCAGAAGTTCTTCCGTAACAATTTTTTTTCCACGAATTCCACGAACAAACACAAGTAATTGCGCTACGGATGTTCGATCTGTAGATTCATCAACAGCTAAAGACAACTGTACAAAGTTTGAAGCAGTATATTTTACTTGATTTTCCATGTCTTCATTCAACAGTTGAATTCTTCTTTGAATAGTCGTTCTGTTTAAGCTTATATATTTTTGAATTCTCTTTTTGCTTCAGGATTAAGTTTTTCTGATGCAATCAAAAAACACTTTTTAACAAAATCCCCATCCGTGAATGGCCGATTTTCTTTAGTGATAATTTTGGAGACATCCAGGCTCACTTTCACATATGAATCCAATTCAGACGCCTGGTTTTGAAAAAAAAAGTTTGCTTGACTGCTCAAAGATTTTTTGTGTTGTTCGATTTTTGGCGATCGTTCGTATCCTTTCAAGGATGCAAAATGTTTATGCTCCGTCTCATAATGCGGCATTACGTTATACTCTTTTGCCACTGCAATCTTGCAAGTACCTATTAAGAATGTGACAGCATCATTGTATTAGATAAAACAATATTTATATCTCCATGGATCTTGACATTTCTGATTTTGAAAATCTCCTTTCCTTTTCTCTCTCATTTTACATATATATTTCTATATGCCTTTATAAAATAAATGATACAGAACCAAAAATGCGAAATCAAAAGAGAATACCTCACCAGTTCTGTTTATGCGATTACGAAGTAACCGATCTGCTAGCATAACCACGCTGTGTTGTTTATAAGAATGATCGTCGCGATCACGTCCGCGAGCTTGTACCATACGAAAACACGTACTCGCAGGTAGCCATGAAGGGAAAAAACTGAAATTACGAAGTAAATAAATTTAATGAAAAATTGTAAATTATTTATTCTGACGTAGAATCGTTTTCGGATCAGATTTTTCCCCTGTTTATTTGAAAAAGTCTCATTTCATTTTAGATCAGTCTTATTTCATTTACTACATTCGTGAACCATGGCTTGTGCATCCCTGCTTTAAAAGTAGAGGAAGAGTTTTTTTTTAAATTTACTAATAATGATTTTGCGAAAGATCGATTTATTAAATAGTCCAACTACCTGTTAATCATTTAATAATGTGAAGTGAAAATAACTAGCGACCAAGTGTTCCTTCGTCAGAAAGGCAAAACCGAAACTCCCCCTTTTTTAATACTTCGCGAATTTTAAGAAAATTAATACCACTAATGTTCACACCAAGGTTAAATCACTAGTACCCTTCTAGAAGCCCCATCCGTTGTAGAGAAGTATTTCAAAACATTACTTCTCTGCAATGGAAAGCCAAGCCGTCCGTCCGTCACATCCACGAAGTAGAATATCTGAGATAGAAAATTTTTATATATTTAAGGGCCATATGCTTTCATATAGAACAAATTTTGTCGAAATCGGTTCCGGGGGGTTGGGTGACTGGCAAACACGTTTCGAGATTTCTCCTTAGACATTCCATTCCCTGGCTGAGTTTTGTCTTTCGATTTATCTCAAAAATAAAGAGGGGTGGAGGCAGTCTATTCTTCCGGCATATCCAGAAGGGGAAAGCTTCAACGCGAAACCAATTTTTTGAAATTGCAGCCGCGGTTGGAGCTGCATCACTGGATCATCGATTTTCTCTATTATTTTTAACTAGCAGTACCAGAGCGGCGTTGCCCGTGGCATAGCATCCAAGAAGAAAAATTAGCTTTAAACTTTAGACTCCACCCGAGACGACATGGGCATGTTACGCAGCATCAAGCAAACATAAAAATATATTTAGAAGTTATCAAAAGTAGCTGAAAAATAATTTTTTATGGCACTCATTCAGAAATGTTTAGACTGTCACAAAGGTGAAAATATGATATGTCCGTAGACGAAACACAGGCGATCCTTTCGCTCCTCGGGAGATTCTGCAATGCAGTCGCAGTGTGTTTTGAAGAAAGACGGTTATTTTGCTCATCAAGAGACTCTCCTCCCCTAATTGTGGACATTACTTCTCTGACATTCGCTAACCGAACGTATCTTCCTCCTTCATTTTTTCTTGCCACGCTGTGCACATGATCCGAAAATCGTACGTTTATTCACAACCATTAAAACGGAAATTTCAAACAATTAAACTTGAGCTGTATTCACAAAATCATATATTAAATGTAACGTATTTAAATCTTGTTTAAATATTTCTGGAGTACAGACTGACAGACGGCCCAATCCTTGTTGGATTTGGCTGAAATGACAGATACGCCGCATATGTTAAATTTATGTACCGAATTTCGTCCATCTAGTGCTGTGTTTTGTAAGCACCGTGTCACTTAATATCCCGACAACTGGGCTAGCAGACTGCCTCGAAACGAATTCGATACAATTTTATTAATTTGGTGTAAAAACCAAATTTCATGTTTCGAATGATCTTTGTCACGGGCAAACAGGCAGATTTTTTTAAAAAAAGAAACTTGTTTTTCAAACTGAGGGAAATCATAATGAATTGTCACCATCTCGAGTTCGAATTTTTTGATGACTACAACACTTTCTATGTGCAAAGTAAAATTGTTCGCGTAAACTGACCCTCGAATATTTTATAAGCCTTGTTATGCTCAGACTGAAATTTATGCTTCGGTAGGATCTCAAAAAAATTATTTTCAAGACAAATTCGAGGACAATCTGTTGTTAGTCCCTCCCCCTTTAAGGAATAAATATTAGTGAAAGCTACCCTCGATAAAGATTCGAAACACAACACAGGATTTGGTTTCTTTCGTTTAAAATACCCGCTGAGCGTGACACTCTGATGAAAACGACGGAAAAAGCGGGCAGCCAGAGTGAAGTGGGAGGCTTTTCTGGGGCGTGGTGCTAGAACAAGCTTTTTGAAGAGATAAAATTATTTTTTAACTAAAAAATGAATTTTGGTTATTATGATTTAGTGCTGTTTTTGAATGCACGTGCCCTCCCCCTAAATGAGCTGCATCGCTTTCAGATGAAGCATTTGCTTTTGAACAAAAAACCACGCTTGCTTATCGCATACTCAGTCAGAGGCCCAACGCTGCTCTGCCTCACGTTCATTGGCTCTTGCGCCCCACACTACCAACCTTCACGTTCTTCACTCTATTCGCTCGGATGGTCACATTGCGTCGACGATACATTGAGTCGCAGGTATTTTATTACAGTATTCAGAGAGCGCTAATGTTGGAGCCCAGGAAACTGAAGTTTTGGAAATAGTTGGGCATTTTCGAGTCATGAGGGATCCATTTTTTTGGACGAAAAATCAGTTCCCTCACAGAAAAAATCCTTGGTTTGGATCCTTGCCTGAAGGTGACGCTTGACAAAGTATTCAGGCCGAATTCATCATATCTTTCTTTTCGGTTCTTTAACGTTAAGAATAATATTTATTGCTAATTTTGTTTGAGAAAAAAAAAGCATGCAGATCATTGAGATGATCGTCTCCACCAAAGACTGGTGTTCTTAGTATATTTGCAAGTAGCACGGTCGTTTCGCGGAGTAAATTTTAATTGTCTCTTTCTTGTCGACTTGAATCTTTAAAAGGTCTTCAGTTTAAATTAATTACATTAACTTCCCGCTTTAAAACAACGCAAGGTCTCTTTTGGGACGGACCTCGCCATTTCGGAACGCGGTCACTTGACGAGGACTACAGTTGACCCGGGAACCCTCTTCTCCCCACTCTCCCGCCGCATCGGCGGGAGGGCGTCAAGCCCCGACGGATTTGACGGGCACCAGATCCGCTCGCAGAATCGGGTCTGAAAATCTCTGGTTCCACCGAACTTTTGAAAACCACAGAACCTTTGAAAAAAATTTTAAACAAGAAGGAAGAAGTGAGTTTAAAATCCTAGCCACAGGTTTAATTTCACAAAGAAAGAAAAAGAGACAAAAAGTAAGGGGTTGCTTATGCAACACGCATTGTTGTCAACCCTCCGAAATCCCCACCAATGACGAAATGTCGGTAGTTTGAACAATTAAAATTAACCACAATGCCTCCTCCCTATAATTTTAATTCTTCTAAAATTCCACCTTCGAATTGAATTTTTACTGAAAAATAACAACAAATATGAAATCTACGATAGTAAATTTCCAGTTATCATCTGGGAACATTATTTTTTAAATCATTATTTGTCTTAATTTAGGTCATTAACTAGTTAAAACCGGTTTGAAACAATTATGAGGCTTCTCGGTCTCTATCCCCTTTTCTATATTTGATTTTTGTAAGCCTTCATTTTCAACTTTTCCAGTTGGCAAACAAAGTTTTGGAACTTGAATAATAATGCAATACTGGTAAAAGCAGGTCACCGTTTAAAAACGCACCTTCTTTCAAAGAAGCATACATAATACTAATGCAACATTGGTAAAAACAGGTATAAATATATATATGTGCGATTAAAAGATGATGAATATTGCCATTTATGCTTTGTTCACTGCCTCTGCGATTTCGAGCTTCAATTATGTGTTGCCTTCAATTATTCGAAACACCCTAACGAAAACGACATGTTCTCACATTATAAAAATAATCCAGGTGGTTGTAAAGGAAAACAAACTGATAAAAAGTTTTCAAATAGTCGAAAATAAGTATTTTTGAAAATGGAATGAAACTCTTAGAGATATAATAAAAATAGAAATAAGGATAAATTTAAATTTCAAAAGAATTATAGAATAAAAATTCTTTTTGTTACCTTTTAATAACAGTGAAAGGCATTCTCAAAATTACAGCTGTAAATAAATATTTAATCGAGAATTTCTCCAGTTTGCTATTCTTTTCTTGAATTCAGAGTAATATTTAAGAATAATATCCTGTTAGATTTAATGCTTAAAAAATTATTCTATCTAATGTAATTCATTCCATTATTCAACTTCAACACATTGCTCCTAAAAATATAGCAAGTTAAAGGAAAAAGAAAATCCGTGTGTAATCAGTACAATATTTTTTATTTTCATTTTTTACTAAGTAATTACAGCCTTCAAAAAGAATTACGAGGTTCTTTGCCGACTTTTTCCTAATCACGAGAGCAATCTATCACTATGATATTTTCGCTTGCTGAATTTAATCGGCAGTGACTGCAAATAAATCACAATTAATTAATTCCGTGTCAGATTATTTGATTTAACACTGTAAATGTTTTGCTTGTGAATTCTTTTTTTGGCTAGGCAAGGTGAATTTGCTTTACATTAGAAATATTCGATATTATTTTATTTTGTATGCGTGGCAACATTGTAGCAGCACACGATTGCCAACGCAATTTCATATGGAAAACCGAAACAAAAAGTAAAAAATAGCCTTTTTCCAGATCAGTTCCCCCCCCCCTTCCCCTCGTTGCAACAAGATGGATCACGTTGGATACAGTTCTAATACGTATTCACGTTTTTCACTTTTAATATTTTTCTCCACCGTTTATATTTCTTCGTTTCCCAGTGATGTAGAAAATAAATTCACAATCGGATTTTAAATTGTGTCATTTCCAATCATTAAATTAAAAAAATACATTTTTTTTTCAAAATAAAACTTTTTTTTTTTTGAAGAGATAAATAAACGTTGAATATATTTTCGGGCGTTAATTTGTATTTCAAGCGAAAAAAAAAATCCGCATAGTTTCATTCGATTGAGAATATCACTCGCTGAAGAAAAGGAGGGGAGAGGCGGCTGAGTGATTAACTTTCGCAATGCACTGCACCTCCGCAACCTCTACAATTCCATTCTCTGGATTTTTAATGCGAGGGAATATCTATTTTAACTAAATATTTTTTAAAAAAATCAAAATAACTTTATTTTGTCGAAGTCAATTCAACTTCATTTTGACGAGAATTTTGTAATCGTGCCACATTTTCAAAATCCCGAATGGGTCAGATTTGAAACCCTTCGCATTCGGAAAAACTAATTCGATGAATGATTTAATATAAATATTTGCTTGTTGCTCAGAAAAATGAATGTATAAAATTATTTCAAGTTGAATTATTCCGTTGAATTTGCACCTTCTTTCTGCTCCGCCGATATCTCTCCTCTCACTAATAGCCATCAAAATGAAATAAGCATAACGTCAGAATGACGAGTCGTCTGGAACGGTAAGTGAGAGTTACCGTCCGAGTGCAAAGGGTCAAGATTCAACTATTAAAAACTCGCGATGTTCCGAAAGAGTCCAACACTTCGAAATTGCAACGGAATTTTTAAAATTACGAAGCAAACACTTAAGAAGATAATTTAAAAGCACTGTAAAAGGAAAAGTTATTTTCATCCATTCCACATTTAGTTCAAAGAATGTTTCTATTTAAAAGGATAGAGTGCAAATATCCTACAAATTAAATACTTTTTTTGGGCGTAATTATTCTAGTAGATTCGAAATGAAATGCAATCTTCGGCTTTCGAAAGAACAAAAATATTTTCCGAAATACTGTCCAAATTATTTGACAAGATCTGCTTTCGAAATAGTTTTCTTCACCTCTTAATTGCTCTCATCTTTTAACTTCAACAAAAGTTCATCATAATAATCTGTTTCAAAAAAAAAAAAAAACATATTCCTTCCGTACGAAATGACGTGCGTTCATCTGATCCGAGATCTAACCTGTGACCGTTTGACGCAGAGCTACCAAACACGACACAGATGTGCATGGAGGATGCAAATGTGCATCGCGAAGGGAGTGTTTCGTAATTTTAATTTCACGTGATTAAAAATAAAGTGACATTTCGACGCAATTTCACTTTACTTCAATAACATCCGAAAATATTACAGAAGAGACATGACCTTTGATCATCTTAAAATTAGAAATATATTTTCAATGATACCAATAACATAATATAATTAACAATTTCCTCATTTTTAAAAAAAACTTTTCTCTGCATTTGAATGCGTAATCAAATAGTATTTTATTACGATGTGTCTTGTCGGTGCAGTGAAACTTCAATGCTGCCATTCATAATTCAACATGCGTTTCGTGCGATCAGGTTGGGAAGCTCATTTTATAACATTGAGGAAGGCATCATTAAAAAAAAAAATTGAAATATTATTGCATTTCCGATCGAGGTTTGACTTCGGAGGAGCAATAGGGCAAAATGTCTTTTAAACGCGACCGTTGCTCCTCCCTATGACATAAAATATATAAAGTTGCGGATAGAAAAATAGATTGCGGAATGAAAAGAGCAGTGGAGACATTTAACACTACATTTCTATTCAAAATTTGAAGTCTGAATACATATCGATGAAGGAGCCCCTGAGACAGAGTCACTCAGAGCATTCAATTGAAATTTTAAGAATCATTAGTGCGGCTATCAAACTGATCGCAAACGGCGCTAGTAGCCCATAATAATAAAACAAAATCACATTCTATACGTATGTACATAAATTCCGATCAGCAAATGCGTTGTTCTTTTGTATTCCCCCTCCTCCTTCCCAATACAAATAACGATGAATCGTTTTTCTCTGAAAGAACAGTTTCGTCTCTTTTCTTCTGATGTATTAAAAAGCTCATTCTCACAATGCGCTCATCACTTTCATGCAATAGAATCCTCTGCAAACTTCGCGTCATTCATTTGCCAATGACTAAATATTCTAAATTTCCTTCAATGCAGAACCCGGGCGTTGTTTAAGAACGAGAATCAGAAGGGTTAATAAATATTCTTAGACGACTAACAACAATAAGGGCGCCAAATCATAATTCATTGTAAAGCGGTCGCATTTTTATTACCATGCCAAGTAACAAATAATTTTATCGGCAGCAATCCGGTCAAATGATCAAATTAGCAGTTTCTTAGAAAACCCGTAGGGTTTGATTTTTTTCGATTATTTTAAGCAATCAAAATTTGTTTTCATTTGATGATTTATTATTAAGATCTGAACTGAAACAATTTAAAATTAATATAACATACCCCTTCAATTTTAGCATTATTATTATAATGTTTATTTTTTCAGGTTTTTAAATTCACTCCAAAACGAATGTCGACTGAATCGCAAGCTTTCTGTCAGAGTGTTTATTGTGCAGAAAAAATATTTGTTGTCGTTTTTTTTTTTAATTTTAGAAGCAGGGGAAAAATGAAGCCAATGAAAGAATGATACCCAATTAAATATTTTATTACGTAAGTAAATATTTATTATTTAAAAATTGCTCACATGGAAATCAATCAAACGTATCCGACTTGGAGGACGGGGTGCAAAAATGTACTGCCTAACAGCCATAACAGAGCTTAATCTAAAGAATAATTTTATTTGAAAATTAAAAGTTCTTACTTTTTATTTACACTCATTATTTTAACACTATCATATCAAAATAGTTATTTATAGGGGGTACATACATTGCACCTAACGTTTTTAGGCGGTTGATGACATCTTATAAATGATGCAAAAAATCGTCACTATCTCACAAAGTGATGATCCTTCGAGTTTGTAATCGCTTTCTCTTTAAAATTTTGAACAGCCGTTTTGTTACAAAAACAGTTACCATGCAACTCCCTTCCCTTCGCTGATAGCGCCCCCCCCCATCCAGGATGCAGGTGCAACCGACATTTCTGCTCGTCTGGTTTTCGGCCTTGTCTTGTTTTTCGGCCAGAGTAGCTGCCCGACGGGACAGTTTTCGGCTCGGGACAGATCAGTCTCCTTTTCCACCTCGGCGCATCATTTTGTTTTCACTCTCATTTGATTCACAAGAGCCCGAACAAATATTATTTAAAATTTAGTGCGCCATTCTTGCAATTTTCTTCTTCACTATTCCAAACTGATTCCAACATGAGTGTGGCGGCGGTTTGATTTGCTGTCTGGTGCACAAGTCACTAAAATATTAACAAACATCTCTGTTAATGTGCAACTTAGTTTACATAAATTGTTGCAAGTGTCAGAATACATTTATCTAACCTATACTGCTCCGCCTTAAATATTTGCATGAGAGAGAAAATAGTGTTTGTGAGCTTCTTAAACTACTTGCAATTCTTTTCAAACTTCAATCCATGTAAACACACAAATCTGACTCCATTTATTTCGATTTCTAAATTCTTACATTGTTGCCACCACAGAAGAAGAAAAAGCGGCAGCTGACAAATAGTAATACATGTTGACATCATATTCTCCCACCTTTTAATTACAAGAACTGAATCAAAACATCTAATATATTTTAAGGTAAAATGAAACTTAAGAATTCAAATGTTCAAAGTCTTGTAATTTAGAGGGCATTCTGACAAGTCTTCCCGACTTGGTTCGAGGGTCATTAGGGTTCGCTACTTCACTGGGCAAGTCCTTCTCTTATTCCTTAGCCCTGTTGTCCTCCCTCCGTTAATCAGCTTACTTGTTGATCTTACATAAGGACTTCGGATTTCAAGCGGGTAGACTCTTCGAACAGGTCGAAAAAGCTCTCCGGTTGATGTCTTTAATTTCACAACCCGTACTGCACTGTTCTTTCCAGGATAAATCTCTGTGATTTTAGCCATCGGCCCTTTATTCTCCTTTCGTCTACAAATTCGATCAAAGCAACTTTTCCTACTTCAACTATTTTTGTTTTTGTTTGACTGTTGAAGAACAATTTGTCCCAGATATTCTAGACGAAATCTTCGTCTTAGTTGCTCTCTTAAGAGCAGTTGATACTTAAGTCTTTTGATTAGGTCAATACTGTCTAGACAATCGAGATCAGGAACTCCCAATGTAGGGATGTGTTGGAGAGACATCGCAGGTGTCAGTGGTATCGATGCACCTACAAAGTTGATCCTATTGTCGCTGTAGAGGACACTAGGACGGCCGCGGCGAGCAATAAATCGTCGTAAGCTCATAAGGAACGTTTTTGTTGATAAAGAGGTTACAAGTTCCAGGTGTATTGCTCTGAAAACGGCAAAGATGTAAAGTACGATCCATGTTTTTTCTCCGTTCCTTAGAATAGGTGGGCCTAACAAATCCCCGCCGATGATTTCGAAAATGCAGAGATCTCGCAACTTGTTCTACGGAAGGGGAATTGGAATTGTCTCAAACAGGTTTGACTGCAAATATTTTACATTTCATACATTGAGATATTACACTACTAATAGTGCGTCGTCCACTCCAAATCCAGTAATTCTCGCGCAACGTAGACATCAGAATATGCACTCCAGCATGAAATTTTCTTAAATGTATGTCTCTAATGAGGGAGTTCTACGAGTTTTTGCAGGCTTGGTAAAAGGACTGGATACTTAAATTCTTCTTCATCTTTACGTTCAGTTAATTTTGTTTTGACTCGTAAAACAACTCCGTCTTCATAAATATATAGAGATTTTAACCTACCCAAGTCGCTCGATACAAAGGATTCATGCTGAACTATTCGGCAAATTCTAACTTCAGCGTTTTAAGATTCGGCCAACCTCTTTAGTTTATTCTTACAGGCGTTTTCGATAAATCTCAAGATCAAACCAACCCTTCTCACAATTTTGCAGGAGGTTGAAAAATAGGAAACGAGCCATGAAT
Organism: Argiope argentata; assembly: GCA_026289955.1. NCBI lineage: Eukaryota > Metazoa > Arthropoda > Arachnida > Araneae > Araneidae > Argiope > Argiope argentata. The sequence continues at coordinate 266,498 of JAOUZG010013629.1, read as the reverse complement.
TTTCTATTCCACTAATCATTATATTACTTTGTTTTTCGTTGAGAATTTAGTCTTCTTCAGTTGAGAGTTCGGAATTTGGCCAATCTTCCTTTCCCAATTTTAAGCACTCTGTTCCCTCCCACCATCTAGATTTGATCAATTTCGTCCCTAAACAACCTCTTGACGGCAAGTCGGGGGGATTTTCTTTCCAAGGAACATGTCTCTACTTTTTTGTGTTCATCAACCCTGTTTTTTGCAAGTATTGCCCATGGTTCATCGTGTATGATCCAGTAAAAGGCGGTAAATAAATCTTTTCGGAATCATAATAATTTTCGGAATCATATCCTTGCATATTCTTCTTCATAAAATATTTCAAAAGGGCTCCAATACAACAGGCCATGAGCTCCAAACGAGGAGGATGTCCTTTTCAAGAGAGTTATACTATTCTTCGCAATGAGCAGTTGTACAGAAATATTCTGTTTTGTTTCACAAGGCGGGAACACAACTGCAGCATAAAAAGGGACAGAGGCATCGCAAAATGTATGAAAGGAGATCTTAGAGTTGATACAGAAGGAAACATATCAAAGTATTTTCACTTCAATCAAAACTCGCCGTTCGTCAAACCATTTTAGAAATGTTCTTGAGATTTCTTCAGGGACCTCTGTGTCCCAACTCAGTTTAGTCTTCCAACTCTGTTGAAATAACAGCTTTGGACGCAATGTCACAGGACAAATTACATCTAAAGGATCACAAATCTTGTGCGTGATGGAAAGGATACACCTTCTGGTAATAGATCCTTTGGATTTTTTAAAAACTTGGTTGACGTTATAAAGCAAAAGATCAGCCTCTTTGTTCCACAAAACTCCCATTGCAGGAACAGGATCAGATTTTACGGAGCTGCTTTGTAGCCTTGTGCGCTCCCAGCCTCTGAGATCAAACTTCGCTGCATTCACGACTTGACTTGACAAAGGGATGAAACATTTTAAATCTTCCTCCGTGTCTTTTGATGTAACCTAGTCATGAACATAGACTGCTTCTTTTAGCTTTTTAGCAATATCGGTGAGTACAGAATATAAATACTTGTCCTAGTGGTGTTTGATAATTGCCTCAAGAATATTAAGGCCGCAATTTAAACAAAAACTACTCTGAAGTGCTGAAATACTTTCAAAGCTTGGTCTTCCTTTCCCACCAAAGGAATTTTAGAAAATATCGGTCTTTGATATGAACTGATATTTGTAAAAAGGCTTTCTTGATATCGGAAATTAATCCTACTTTCTTCTCTCATGGTATCATTTCGAGGAGCTTTGGTCCTTTCTTTAAGCAATCATTCAATAATAATTGACCCTTCGTCCAATGATAATTAAAGAAGTGCAAAAAACTGAGCGCACAGGGGTCGTCGAATGACTCTTGAACACTCCCCGGTGAGCTCAAAAGTGTCCTTCTTCTATGAAGCATTCGGTTATTATTCCATCTTCTTTCCAGCTCTCAAATGATTTATCATAATCAATAAACTTTTCAACATTCCTAAGTTTGTAGGTCGTTGAAACCAATCTTTTCTCAGTAACTTCAAAGTTTGTAGGTAACTCTTCTGGATCATACACCCAAGGAATAATACACTCTTCATTAACAAATATATTTTCTTTGAAATGTTTTTCAACGGTATATTTCATCTCTTCTTTGGACTGACACTCCTCCGGACCAGTAATACCAATGCTTTCGAGTGACCACAAATTTATCACATCACTGGAATGTATTAAAAGAGAAGTTAAAGCTGACCCATAAGATTCTTGCCCAGTTTTTTTTTCGCAAATTTTTCCCATTATCATCCACTTTAGCCACATCTGCACTGCGTACTATACATCCGTAAGCTCATTAATTATTCCAGGATATATTTTACCAGAGAAATTAGATGTTATGAGTATTTCGATGGGGGTCTATCCAATTCCAACATCTGTCTTTTCTTGGCCCTTTCAAAACAAAGTTTGTTGTTAAGTCTGAGAATAGAACCGCAGACAATCGACTGGTTCAGCGCTTGAGTTTTAATCGAGTAATTATTATGGAGACGGTTCAAGTATACATCGTAACTTGAATGCTCTTTTCCTGCAGTTACTCCGCCGAAGACTACTTGAGTTAACTTTTCAGTGGAAAATGGCTTAAATCCCAAATTTTATTAGTTAAACTAATAAAATTTGTTAAAATATGCTTCAAGCATAATTTTTTTAAAAAAAATGTGGACAGCTTAATTTTACTTACATCATTTCGTTATAAAATCAAATTATACGTTTAAAAATTTTTAACGCTGATAAGTTCAATTTTAAAAAGCACTTATGAGTGGTATTAATCTCCCACTTATCTCAGGATGTAATAACTGTAGCTTTAACTGCTTGAAACTGCAACCCAAACAAGTCCCTTTCTCCCGTTCCCTATTTGCCTTCACAATCCCAGCAGCGAAGCGCTCCAATGAGCGTCGCTCTCGATCTCTTGCGTTTCAAAAGGACGCTCAAGAAGAACCATTCCAGCCATCATCTCATTTGCATCCCGAACAGCTGCGGTGCAAACTCTCAAAACTTCATTACAATGGAACGAAATTATAACTCTTGAAGTTGTCGTAAGAAATCCGGCTAAGCAGTGGCAGTTTGACGAAACGAATTATTTTAATCAAAAATGAAGTTCTATAAATAATAATCATAATAGATACGCAAACTATCCTTTTTATGCCTCAAAATTTTACTTATCCCAATAGAATAAAGTGTTTGGCACCGAAATACATTTTATGATCTTAGAGGACAAGAGAACTACGATTTTAGTCTGACATTCAACAGTTAGCTGCTCAGAACTGCAGATGGTACTTTGATGAATTAGGATACTCTTTCGGATCAATGTCTCGGGCCGCGTTTCGGCTCGCTCAGAGAGATTTCAGATTTGCTCTCGCCCGCATTTTCTGAAGAAATGAGAGGACTCGCATGTCTCTGAAGCGACGCGATCTGTGGAACTATGCCTTCTTCTTTTTCATTTTAATAAATCATCTGGAGGAAAAGCTCGACCGCAGATAACTTTTCTACTTACTTTTATATAATATTTAGATGATTAAAATAAATCTCCAGGAATTCGAAAATTTTGTTTGAATTTATAAAATATTTAAATTTTCATAGATAATTGGAAAATTGAAAGCAAATTTTACATTACAACATATTAAAAGGTTTCAGAATTTTTTTTCACCGTTTTAACAAAATTTTTTGAATCTTTATTGAATGCACGTACATAACTTTTCTGTTGTTTATAATGCACGAGAAAGATTTCTTCATGACTTCAAATAAATTTTAATTCCTATCTACATCCACATTGATAAGGGAGGTGAGTGCGTGTTGGCGCTCTGCAGAGCAGACCGTTTCACCCACAACTTCCGAATTCGGCACATGCATAGTTTGGAGAACGGAAGCGTGCACCACAGAAAGGTTTTTTAAAAAAACATTTAAATAAAATTTTAAAATATTAAAAATGAAGCTAAATTTTGAAGTTTTGACATGATAACTTCCGAACATATTATTACATAAAAATAAATTTTAAAGTGTTTCAAAAAAATTTTAAAATGTCTTTTGAATGATATCGATTTCATAACTGTGCCAATTTTTCATGGATTTTTCGAAATATTGCTCATTTTCTAATATTGGCTGACATTGTTGCCTTGAAATCCAAACCGTTTTCATTTACCCGGAAAACTGACGGGCCCCCACTGAAAAGGTCCGCGCACACAATGAACAGGGCACAGGAAAGGAATTAAAATGACTCGCGATATCTGAAGATTTGAGACAATCGTAAATATGAATCTAAGGATTTAACAGAAAAAAAATTATCGCCGGCGACACAGCCGACTAGATTTCCCTCATAGGTAGGAAAAGGACTATGCATCAATAAGTCATTTTACACTTACGAAGACGTTTTAAAATCAATTAACATTTAAATAATAAATCATATCATTTTAACCTAAGCCTTTTAAAATATAAGTCTTACACTTTAACCTGGCATATAAAAGATTTTTTACATGAATTATTATAGAAGTTGCACAATGAAGTTAAGTGAAGCAAAAGTACTAAAATTTCAAATACATTTTGATTAATTAAATAATCAAATTCAATTAAATAAAATAAGAGAGAATTAATTTTTTTTAAAAAGAAAAATGAAATCTACGATCGCAAATTTCAAGTTATCATGTGAGAACATTATTTTTCAAACCATTATTTTTCTTAATTAATTTAAGTCATTAACCAGTTTAAACCGGTTTATTAAAGCAATACTGGTAAAATCAGGTCAAACCTTTTTAAAACGCATCTGCTTTGAAAGAAACGTACAGTATAGTAATGTAATACTGGTAAAAGCAAGTAAAAAATAATGCGATTGAAAGACGTTGATGAGTATTGCCATATATGCTTCATTTTCTACGCGATTTCGAGCTTCAATTATTCGAAACACCCAAACGAAAACAACATCATTCTCTCACATGATTGTAATAAAAAGAAAATATCACTAGAAAAATAGACCCCAGAATAGTGCGGAAATTTCATGTCATAAATGTTAACTAATGCAAAAGTATTTTTACAATGAAATCATTAAGGCCCAATCTAAAAAAAAATATTTGATTTTTAGGAACCACTAATTCAGACTTTTGATGACCAAATGGTCGCTAAAGACGACTAGTTAATATTAAACACATAAACATTGCCGGTTTTAACAACTGGAGTTACAAAACCATTACCGAAAATCCTTTTCTGTTGTTTTCAAAATGATTTTTGAACTTCCCTTTCATTTCCTCAGCTGTTTGAACTTGCTCCAATGAAAAGCAAGCTTTGCATAAATTTCAGAACTTTTTTTATTCGTGTTTTCAGATTTGCTAGCCCCTCCCTCCCTCCACAGTTGTCTGCCTCAACATCAAGAGTCTTGACTAAGTTTGCATTTGAATATTGAAATTGAAATATTGAAATTGCAAACTCAAAAATGTTGTACAATTTTTCAAAATATTGAATGCAATTCATAATTAAGTTACTTCATTTTGGCATAATAATTGTAAATTTTAAAAAAATGCTTCTAAAGAGATTAAATTAAAAATCAATACAAAAAATCGTTTAAAAGCTTGAAGGATTCTCAGAAATTTATTCCCGTAAAAGTGAATCTGTGACTACATTTAAGTATATAAATCTTGAATGTTTAATTTAGTTTAGCTAGGCTAACGTCCATTTTAAAGGAACTTAAAATACTTCATAATCGTTAAAATGTGTCTTTCCTTCATCCGTTCATGTGTATTTTTAAGTCTTGCACTCCTTCCCCGATCGAATGGCGCCGATACTGAGTTAGTATTAGAGCCTCGTGTGACTCGAATATTTGCAAAAGCATTCGTATCTCTCTCAACGTTTTCGAGTAGAACTTAAAAACAGCATGGCTGCCCGATGTTTTTCGCCTGTGTACGCACCTATCAAAGTTTGCAGTAAAAATACTTGGTAAGCAATGCATCTGGAGGGCAGATGGATGAGTTGCCATTTTTACACTCTTCTAAGCCATTCAAATTTATAGCGCTTTGTGGGTCAGCCCATTTGATCTAAAATTACCAAATTCGACATTATGCTTTGGAAGGTGGGAATATTTAAAAATCAAGCGAAATTTACATATGGAAATATTATAGCACAAAAAGGATTTTTGCATCGTCTTAAAAAGATGATTTATTGGATTTTAATTTTTTTAACATGTCAATTTCTATTTCCAGGTAGTTTTTAAGAAAAGTTTTAAGCCTATTTTTCTACATCTCGTTCCACAAAATGCACAGAGGGAATTCAATTACCTGCACGAGCACATTAAGCGTCCATAGCAAAATTAGTTTCTATCATCGTCTTGATATCACGTTAACAAAAGTTCAAATAAAAAGACAAAGCTAATTCTTGCTGCAAACTAAACCTAAGATAGTGTCATTTTAAGAGCGTCAGAAGTGAAATAAAAAGAAACCTATTTTTTTAGAAAGATATCCAAATAATGAAAACACCCGAGAATAAAAATTATAATTTTCGAGCGCGCTTTGTAAGCACCGAAATATAGCAATAACCACGAGTTGTTTTTTCAGAAATAGCACATGTTCAGCACATGTTCTGGTAGTATGGGTCAGTTTACAGATTTTCAAAGAGGCCCAATTATAGGAGCCCGTCCCACTGGAACCGGTGTGACCGAAACATCCCAGCTTTTAGGCATCTCTAGCTGTGCGATTTCCTAAAGCCATGACAGCACACACACAGCGCGGCAAAGAGAAACAGGGGGCGAAAAGAGGAGACCGACGGGCATTGGACCGAATGGTCTAAAAAACGAACAATTGCAGCAAAGGTGATCGCAGAGCCCAATACTCACCTGGATTCTCCAGTATCAGTGATTGCAGTTAGAAGGCACCTTGATTAACACAGCATTTACGACAAGTAGCTTGGAAAATTCCCAAGCTACTTGTCACAGATGTTAATCCATACAGCGGTGTCGCACTCAAAATAACCTGATCGATTGTTAAGTAAAAGAAAGTAATGCGGTCTGACGAATCGTGCTCCACGCTTTCCACTGCAGCAGGATGGGTCCACGTTTGGAAGACAACTGCGCAAGCGTAGGATCGTGATTGTCTCCTTCCAACTGTCAAGCGTGGAGCTAGATCTACCATGATGGTGGGCGGCCAAGTCATGGTTTTCGACTGGACCTGAAAGGAAGGATTACTGTGGGAAAAGTATAGAGAAACTTTAGCTGGCCTGGTCCATCCTGTGATGCAAACTTCGTTTCCTGCCATAGATGGGATTTTAACTTTTTTAATTTTTTTTTCAGATTTTTTAATGATAACGCATCTGTTCATGCAGTGAGATTTGTCCAATCAGGGTTGGATGAACGCGAGGAGGAAATTAAACATCTGCCTTGACCCTCACAGCCCCCAAACTCAATATAATTGAACCGTTATGGCCTATTTTAGAGCGTTCAATACGGAATCGATATCTACCACAGAGCTTCTCTCCCAAAACTTTCACAATATTTACAGGAAGAATGGTACAATATTTCTCTAAATACTATTGAACACATGTACGAACCGATTCCAAGGCGAATCCAAGCTGTATTGCATGCCAAAGGCGGTCCTACACCATATTGATGAAGGATTTTTAAATCTGAGGTGCTCCCATTATTTTGACAACCACCTGAAAGTGTGAGAAAAAAACCAATATCTAATTTCTAAACATTCTGTTTTAAGCATATACATTTAGTTATTTTTTATTTCTTTTAATTTGGTGATTTATTTTTAATTTGCCTTAAGATTTTTAAAGCCTCAAAATGCAGAGGAAAAAGATAAATGATTTTTCGCTTTTAGGGATGTTAGAAAATGATAAAGAAAGTTGTTACATTTGACGACTTATCGCCAACAAAAGGTTACAAACTGGCGCGAATATCCGTCATTAATCCGATTTTCCTGTCTGGCCAAAGGGCAGGGTGCTCAGACGTTACAGCCCGAAGAAACTCAGAGAAGAAAATGTAAACGAACGCGGAACAGCGAGGTGATATGCTTAATCCGGATTTTCACATTAAAAAAAAAATATGACCTTGAAATAAGAGTTTTGTAGCTCAAAAGATTTTAAGCAAAAAGAATTACTTTCGAAATACCAATGCATTCTGATAGCCACATAATTGTTTAACAAGTAAAATATTAAAAAAATGAAATCAATTCCCATGTAAATCAACAAAGAAAATTTTTATATTAGTTACGTTTTATTAAATAATTACAATTAATATATACATATAAATGATTAAAAAATATACCTGGTCAAAAGAAAAATCAAGCTCGTATCCATTGAAAATAATCAGAACAGACTCAATTAGCGTTTAATTTTCAATGTCAATTGAGGCAGCGCAAATGTGTGAATTTTCTACCCCGGTTGGAGTAACGCAATGCAGATTAGAAATTTCAAAATGAATCGGAAAAATAGATTAATTTTAAATACATCAAACATTAAGAAAATAAACAAAATCGTTTGAAATAATCGGCCGAAAACATGTTATCTAACTTCATTAGCGTGGGGGGGGATGAATTCAGTACTTATTTGGCTGTGGAGAAATGAAGATTTTTGGTGAGAAAGTTAGCTTTTAATTAATTTTAAAAATTAATGAATTAACATTTGAAAAGCTGTATTAACATCGAGTTTCATCCACTACAAGTTTTAAAATATTTACTTGAACTGGATTGGATGAATAAAAAGTATTTTATTAACGATGGGAAATTTGAACAAGATATATATAATAGTTGCCTTTGGAGACCAGTCCGTTCGCCAGCATTAATGCTCGCTAAAATGTTCAATTAATATTTTATAAACCTTGGTCTCAAAACAGATTTTCAGTAAAAATATTTTTAAACTTTATATTTTGATAGTCATATAAGCTATGTAACAGATCTATTTGGATAACCGCCATCTGGTGGTAGCCAACCAAGAACAGTTAGTCAAACTCCAATTTCTATGTCGAAACGTGGCTTTTTCCCTTTTGTCCGTCCATTTTGTGTTGTAGTGTTAAATGTCAGTTATTGTATGTTGTATTTGTGTCCGATTTATGTGCCGCAAATAAGCGTATTTGAGCTAGCCAATTTTGCACTTCCATCACGGAAAAACAGTTACAGCTATACTATTACGGAAGCGTTAAGATGTTCCATTTATTATACTACTCATCTCTATCCTTTCCATCCATGCCACTAAATTTTAATTTTAAATTGCAGTTTTTAAAGAAATAATATAAAAACTGCAATTAATATAAAGACTTTTTTTTTTTTACTGAATCCAGGCTTGTCTTTAAATAAAAAAGTCTGAGCAAAGCTGTTCGCCATTGAAGTCTTATGTGCACTACAGAATAATTTTCATAATTTATATCATCTCAATGAATTATTAAGCAAAAATTCCACGGGATCACAGTAAAATTTAGTTTTTAGCTTTATTTTTAAAAGGATATGAATGCTGTTAATAATAATATTTTAATTTTTGGTTTATAATATTTCAAAAAAATTATGAAGTTGAAATTTTATATAATCTTTTTGTCCTAAGGAATCATATTCTGTGAATTTTCTTGACAATCCAACTTTTAAATTAACAAATTTTTAAATTTTGTTCAGTTAAATCTGATCTATTTATTAATTTTTGAATATTACAATATCAAAAGAAACAATATCCTCATAATCTAGACCAATCATTCTTGAGAAATCTTAGATGGTGATTGGTTTCTTAGAGACGGTTGATGAAGAGATCTAATATTATGCAGAATAGTGATATTGAAATTTTCAGAAATCGGTGAACTTTTGAGATTGATGTACTTTATTGGAAAGAAATCTTTTTCAATTCCTACTATTTCGTCACACTCTCCCTATA
>JAOUZG010013629.1:230725-242115 GCA_026289955.1 Argiope argentata | reverse complement strand
TATATATATATATATATATATATATATATATATATATATATATACACGCAAACAATACAGCGGCATATTGTTGTTCCGTCGGGACAATTCCTTGCTATCGACCGAACAGCATTTTTCAACCTTTCTACGCATGCGCTGCCCATTTGACTTCTCATGATTGGCCGAGCGTAAACGCAGCATTGGTTTATCAGAAATTATCCATTCAAACAAATGGTTAATGACTAAAAAACAATGGTTAATGACTAAAAAACAATGGTTAATGACTTTTTCAATTTTGCTTTTGCCAGTCAGCTACAAAATCAAATTTCGCACCAAACATCTTAATGCACCAGGGCTTTAAATTCCACTTTTAATCGAAAATGCGTTGGTTAATATCTCAAAAAGCTTTGTTGTCTGAGTTTTTGATTTATTATAAATCATTGAGATTTGAATTCACTTCAGCTATCCAACTCATTATCGCATATGGGCCCATATATGGTATTACAGTTTTGATTCAATTTAATTTCCAAATCAAGTATTATAAAATTATTTAAACTATTTTAACCCATCAAATATATATTTAGCAATAATAAAACGCAAGAAAATTGTCTACGCTTTAATGACATTTCGAAAAAACCTCACTTTTGTTCAAGAAGAATTGAAGTGCGAACGATTCATTTTCAAAATAGTAATTAAAAAAAAGAACTTTCATGGAGTCGATGTACTCATCATTATCGACGGATAATAATTTTTCCGCTTTGCAACTGTAATGGCTTTTGTCTCAGTACATGCTAAGTGATATATGGTTCCGTAAAAAGAAACCGAAATACAAAGCTTTTTCATTATTTTTCTTTTAAGATGTTTCATTGATAACTAAATAAAGCTATTCCCACCGTGAAACAATTTTTTTTCAACGCTTTATTTATTCATGCGGTAAAGGTTTAATCTGAAAGTAGTTGTTGTCCTAGAGTTGCCGCCGATTCAAAACACATAATCAACCTATCCTTGCGAGCTGTTACAAAACGACGAATAACAAAGGTTCTATTTTGTATTTACATAGGCATGCTGCTTTTATATAAAAACTTTAATGATACTTGGTGTTCTAATTTAGCATCCAAATAAGTGAAATAAAAATTTTATGGGAAAAGTTTTATTTCATATTTTAAATCAAAGAGAAAGTTCAAATTAAAAAATAACTAAATTAGCCTTTTAGATGCAAAAATTTAAATTTCAGTTGTTTTTTTTTTTAATTTTTCTGAAAAAGTGACTTATAATAGAAAATTTCATAAAATTCAAAAGAATTTTTTTTTAAGAATTGTGTGCTCTTTTTGAAGATGCAATTCAACCCTCCAACAATCCTTATTCAGCTATACTATGGGCAAAAGTATTCGACAAATCACTCCAAAAAATACAAAACATTAAAAAAAATTAATAAATTTTAAAATTTGAGCTTCAACTTGCATTTAGACAACGTTGTGACAGTCAGTGTACAAAATTCCATAATTCTAAATACGTTAGATTTGATTGAATAAACAAGACGGTTCTAACCAGGCGTCACGTGCACACCCTCCAGCCCCATTCAGTGTTATTTGATGTCTTTATTCTGTCGACAATTAGCGGGAAGCTCCAGACCGAGGTCCACAGGTGGGGTGGGTTCTACAGTTGGTCAGCAGGCAGATTTCCATATCCCTAAAGACAACAGGCCTCAGAATAGGCTTCAACTAAACAACTCAATCGTCGATTCCTGTCAAGTGAAATTTATTCCAGCTGACATGGGCGAAGTGCTATCGTATGTAAGTACCAAACGAGGAGCAGTTTTATCTTATAAGGCCCAATATTAAAGATCATGTGTAGAAATTTTCTCAAAGTCGAATTTTCTTTTCACCAAGCTCTCAGCCAACTTAACAGCAACTAGGCTTTTAACATGAGATTTGAACAGGAGCAATGCAATTTTTAGGGCCTTCTCTCCATTCCAAAATTTCAAAACAACCTCTTTTTCATTTCATTTTTATTTAATTTACTTCAATAAGTACATGTTGACATATAGAAATGGAAAAAGAATAAAATGTTGATTATTTTCAAAATAGTTGGCGTCAGTAATCGTGTATAAAAATGTAAATTTTTTTGATTTAATCTAAAAAGCCACAATTTTCGTTAATTCAATTGAAAAAATATTTAATAGTCTTTTTTAAAAATTTATAATGTTACTTTCATTTTTAGGAATCACACCACTAGATTAATATAAAACTTAATCAAGGTGATTAATTGGGAATGTTACTGGAATAAATTAGAATCAAACACCAGTGCTTGACTGTAATCTGAATAAACTTGATTTCATGCCTTTTATAATTAAATGAAAGCACACAAATACAGAATAGCACAAAACGTCTCGAAGGCTCTCCTAAAATTGTACGGTCCTCAAGTAGTTGCCAATTGAGCAACCTCCCACCGCATGTTGCGACTGTTAAGACCGCCCCGCACCAGTCTCCGCCCGGGGTCTTTTCGAGCATCCCCGGGTGCGTCCACTTCCGAGGAAGGCTCGGTGTGCATCGGGGAGCGAACCCCTGGCCCGGAGGCAGCCTTCCGCTCGCAGACGAAAGGAATCCGACGGAAAGAACGGACCTCAGGCAGAAAAGGATTCCCTGTTAAACGTGAGCAGTAGCGTAAAATGGAAGACATGAATGCTAGAATGCCCTGAAAATTTCCTTCTGGCAAAATTGAGAAGACTAAATTTAGCAATTATCACGATTTTTTGGCAAAAAGGCCCTAAATCGAAAATCTAAATGATTTTATTTATTTTATAATCCGTACTATTAATTCACACTCTCCCTATATATATTTATATATCTTGTTCGAATTTTCAATCGTTAATAAAATATTTTTGATTCATTTACTCAAGTTCAAGTACATTTTTTTTAAACTTGTAGTGGGTGGCATTTGATTTTTCGTGATTCACTTGTATTTTTCAAGATGGCGAATGGTGAGTTCGATTCTAGCGAAAATCATGAATTTTTTGATAAATTATTTATGTTAATTGTAATTATTTAATAAAAGGTAACTAAAATTTAAAAAAATCTTTGTTGGCCTAAGTAGGGATCGACTTAATTTTTTTAATGTTACTTTTTTAATATTTAACGAGGTGAGTCTTTAAAAGAACAGGGGGCTTTTTTAAAACTGACACTTTTTAGAGAACTCTGTAGCTGAGAGTATAGGCGGGAGAGCCTTGAAATTTGGTTTGGAGACTAGTGACAACATGGGAAAAAGGAATACAGCGAAGAAAAAAAAGTTAGTTCCAGGACTCACCGACAGGAAGAAGTTTGAAGCTTTTTACTTTAACTGCAAAATAAAATTTCTGACTATGTTTTAAAAATGCAGTAAACAGACATATGAAGGAAATAGCGATAATTTTACTTGAAGTGTGTTTTACTCTGGAAAGAATTCTCCTCAATTGTTGAAAATAACAAATAAAAAACCAATTTGGAATTAATGCTCAATTTTATTTTATTCTCCGTTCAATTTTCTTTACTCAGAGAATTCTTTATAAAGAGTTTTAAAAAACAACAACTAGGGGTCTCCGCCTTCTTCTCGCTCCGGGTGGCCAACCTTCATCATCTGCCAGTGGAGTTCTATCCTCACCGGCTCGTTCGCCCGCCGTCTGCTGAACCACTTCAGTCTGGCGACGGATGTGTTCGGATTCGATTCATTCCAAAACATGATAAAACAACCAAAGAAATAAAAACAAAATGTAAGGCAAAAAATACATTCGATGATTAAATTTTAGAAAACTTCTTTGAAATACAAATAACTTTTAATTCAGGAACTATATGTCTCCATCTTCGAAATAAATTCAAAAAAATTGTGCTTTGCTCACGTTTTTTTTTTGTTTTTTTTTTTTCAAATTTTGGGAAATATACTATAGAAACAAAAATTATAAAAATTCATATTTGCAAAATGAAAAAAAAATGTGCTTTTCTCACAATTGTTTAAATTCAGAAGGTGCGCTTCAGAAAGAGTAAGAACTTAATATTTATTTTAAAAAAATTGTCTGAAAACAGCTATTTTCGAATTCAGTTCATTCCAAAATAAGATAAAACAGTGAGAAAAATTAAAAAATGGAAAGCAAAAAGTGCATTCGATTAATTACAGCTGTCACGTACAGAGGTAAATACCAATGTCTCGTTTAACAAGGGATTCACCATCATCTCCAACAAATATCGCTGCATTTTTATTTATTTATTTATTTTTGGTAATAGGTTGGTTATATCTACGTATATCTAAACCTCTCGTCTCCATGAAAACCATCCTGATATTGGTAGCAGGATTTTCTTCAATTATACGATGCACGTGCAGGTTACAATCGATGAATGCATTGAATGCTCTCAACATAGAATCCAGTCTTTCCACTACAGAGAGCTAACATCCTTCATTTCTCTCCGTGCGTTTTTCAGCGGCTTCACTGGCATCAAACACGTATAATCGACCATAATCTTGTTTGTTACGACCACTGTATAAAGGAGAAACCATGTGGTATATCTGGCCATTTATCCTATAGCAATATGGCCCCGTTCCAGGAGGTTTAATTTGAGCTCCCATGGAAGCAAAAGCCGAATTATATCCTCTTATATGCTTCCGATAGTTTCTTCCTTCGATTGAATCACTGATCAGCAAGTATTTCAATAATTACGGCGGATTCAATAGATGTTCTAAAAAAAAATTTTTTTTTTTCATGTCTACATTTTGTGTATTTGTCACTTGAATTTACTTCTTTTTCCCAGTAACGTGCTTAGCAAAAAGAACAGAATCTAGACATAGTCCCACAACTATGTCCACACAAAACATAAACGTTTAACCGTATTTCGTTCATTACGACTGGATCTTATGATGATTCGACAGCATTTTCAGTCGACCTATCTTCTCATTTTTAACGCTTTCGCTTTAAAATCGATACGGCAGACAAACTCATTTTTAAAATTTTGTCAGTTAATTTTTTGTTTACAATTTTTTTAAACCGATGCAAGAATAACGTTATTGTGAAAATCTTATTTAGGTTCGGGATCGAAGTTGTTGCCAAAAGGTGATTAACAAATTCGGACCGATTTTCCTCCACGAAGGCGTTTTATACTTATATAGATGAAAGGAATTTAAACAATGAAAATAATTTTTCTTCTCATAGGTGATAAAGTTGCGCTTTATTTTTTATTTCAAATGAAATTTATTTCAAATAAAACTGCAAAATGCAAATTCTTGATGATGTAGTCGACAGTAGAGCTAGTAATTTGGGTAATAAGATGAATCAGCATTTCGAAAGCATTAGTTGGCTGCAAGATGGGTCTCACCTTAACACGATGTGCGTTGCTTTTGAAGCTGTTTTATTTTGCCAGTGCAATGCTGCGACAGTTCTTCGTAAAATCAGAAGTTTAAATAATTAGCGTAAAGGCCCTTCATCGGCAAATCATGATTCAGAAATTTGAAGAAACAGGATTTCATCAAGGCAGAGGAGAGAAGCCAATAGCTACTGATTTGCGACGGCCATTGCTGAAAATATCCAGGTGAACACAGCTGGCAGTAGGAGCGCTTGAACTGTTGTGCGGCAGCTCACTTAAGGGCTTCAAGAGTAAGGAGAGTTTCGAGGAATATTCTCCAGTTTTATCCTTATAAAATTACCTGCCTGGGTGAATTAAAACCTAATGATTATAGTCAGCGATTTCGTCGACATTTTCTATGAGTTTTCTTTCCAGGATGGAGGTTGACGACTATGGGTCATGGAAAATTCTTTGGACTGAGTAGGCTCATTTTCATTTGAATGGAACCGTTGACACTTAGAATTCTAGAATATGTGCATCCGAACAACCTCATGGGGTTTATGAAATCTCCCTCCATTTGCACAAACTGTTTGGTGCGATTTTAAGGCAGACTTCAGCATCTTTCCCCTCTTTTACGAGACTATTTTCCAATCAGGACTGCAGATCAACACTCAAAAGTATCAGGATATGCTCACAACCATCGCAATTCCACAACTGCAACTAATGCAGTGCTTAGAGAGGATACTCTTTATGCAGGATGGAGCACTACCGTTCATGGGTCGATCTATGAAACAATGATTGTCGTATCACTCTTCAGAAAAAGGGCTGTCGGGAGCTGGGGTGTGGTCACCTCACTCCCCGGATCTAACCCTGCGAGTTTCATTCTATGGGTCGTTTAAAATCGAAGATGTTTTCTAGTGAGGTTTTCGAGTTGAGTTTCAAAAGCAGCATATCGTGGACGGTCACGAACATTCCCGGCGATGTGTTGCGATCAGCCGTAGAGAAGACTGTTTATAGAATGGAACATTAAGGGCCAAGAAATGAATGGTTGCATTGAAAAGTTATCGATCCTTTCACAGAGAAAATGATACTGAGTAAAGAAAAGTAATCAGAATGAAATAGAATTGAACCATAATTCCAAATTTGTTTTTCATTTATTATTTTCAATCAATAGGGGGAATTATTTTCTTCGATAAAACACACTTCAAGTAAAATTATTGCCATTTCATTCATATGTCTCCTTACTGCATTATCTTAAACATACCCAGAAATTTTATTTTGTCCCTAATTTACGTAAAAAGCACCAAATGTCCCCCCTGTCGATGAGATTTGGAACTCATTCTTTCCCCCCCCCCCCCCCAGGATTTCTTTTTTCTATGTTGTCACTGGCCCCCAAACCAAATTTTGGGATAATTTCAACAGCAGAACTCTCGAACAGTGTCAGTTTTTTTAAAAAAAGAAAGAAAGCACATTGTACAATTCTTCGATTGTACCTGTGATTAATTTGTATTCGGGAAAACAAAAGAAAAGCAAATTTCAAAAAAAAATCAATCCAAATATCAAATGACTCGCTTCAAACAACGATTCCGTACCCTTTCCGCTATTGACTCGGTGAATCTTCCAGCACAGAAGAGGAATTCCGATCGGGCAATCAAATGAGCTTCTTTGCGAAGAATGTTCTTAAATGATAGTAAGATACCATTTTTGATGTATTATTTCTATTTTATATCGACAGTAGCAAATGAATTAATCGAAATATTGCGCTTTTTGTTCATTTAAAATCTTTAAAAAAATTAAGCATCCAGATGGACCAAAAATTTTTTAAATAGCAGTTACAAACAAATGCAATAGTTTACATTATCTACACATTTTCCGGCCTTTCTGAAGGCTCCTGGTATCCTGCAGTCATTTGTCACAGGGCCAGACCATTTTAAAAAAGAATAAAATTAAACGAAATCATACTTCCTAATTCCCTGAGGATGACGCAAGAATGATGATTCACAATCGTTTTCAAATGATTCCCATACGAATTTAATGATAGGGAATTAAATGACTCTATACTTCACAATTCCAGATACATCGAAATCTGTTCCTACTGAGGAGAAAGCAAACCTTGGAGAAGATCCTGAATTTTGAAACGAAGTGATTACTTTGAATCCTTAAGGAGAAGCGTTCAAGAAGCAACGATCAGTGAATTGCTCCTTTCGCCATTTTTGTGCCTCCTGAGGTCACAGAGGCTGAAATATTTCGAGACCTCTGTTGGGAGAAAAAAGATGCGGCTATTTGGACCCTCAACTTCATTTTCATGCCGATCCTCTAACGTTCATTGTTTAATGGAAAGGAGTTCCTATATCGCTAATTACTCCACTCATGGCGTTTACTTTTCTTCACTTGTGCATTACTATTTGACCAAATACACACGAAAAGTCACTTTTTTAAAAAATAGCACAAAAGAGCTTGCCTGGTGTTTAATCTGTAGTATAAAAAATTAAGTCCATTCCTACTTAAAGTAACAAAGAAAATTTTTATTTTAGTTCTTTTTTAATAAATAATTTATCCAAAAATTATGGATTTTCCCAAGAATTTAACTGGCATTCTTCACCTTCACGGGAAAAATACCGATTGAGCTACTGCCTGTTCTTTTCACTTTTCCTTACAATACTTCCCAAACCCTATTTAAAGTATTAAAAATTAATGAAATTTAATGAATGAATTAATGTTTGGAAAAAAAAACCTCCCTTAACATTAAGTGTCATCCACTACAAGTTTTAAAAAATGTACTTAAATTTGAATGGACGAAAGAAAAGCCTTTTATCAACAATTTAAAACTTGAACAAGATATATATAGGGAGAGTATGAATTATTAGTACGATTTTTTTAAGGAATGTTTGTTTGTTTGTATTTTACACGCTGCCGTATCGTTCATTTAATTACGATAAAATAAAATTATTGCTTATACTTGAACAAAGATTACAGGCATGGTACAATTATAATAATTGGACCTTAAAAATCGAAAAAATATAATAAATATTATTTTTGTTTATAAATCATTGAATTTCAAACGGTGCTTCCCGAATGATTTCTTCGACGCCGTAGAATGCTCACAGGTGTCGTGTGTCCGTTCCAAATCGACGGTAGAAGTGGAGAAAACACAGCGTGGAACAGAAAGATCGACGAATCGATCGTTTATCAGGGGCTGAAACAGATGCCGTCTTCACACCAATGGCTTTAGCAGACCAAAGGAATGCGCAATCGGGTCGTAAAATTTCTATACTACCTGAATGGAGTGGTATCAAAGAAAACTGCATAATATACCAAAGTAAATCAAAAATGGAAACTGACTGGAGATGAAGAAAGACAAGTAGCAAAGAAAAAAAAAAGAACAATACGGGGAAGATGGCCTTTTCTTCAAGTGGGTGAAAAGTCGATGATTAAGGAACGAAATAGTAACGGAACCTGGATAGCGCTTGAGAGAGTTTAGTTTAATTATATTAAAGTTCAAAAGCAACACTAGGGATATTTTGAAACAGACCTCGTGGTTTTAAAATACCTTTAGATGACGAGAACGACACCAGGTGAGCTTGAGACAGAGGGGCTAGGAAAGTTTGGGCACATCCGAGGACGATAAAATAATTACATTTGAAATGAAAAGAAGTAAAATGTTTAAAACATTTTAAATAAAAAGGGAACTACAAGTGTATTATTCTAAACAAACCATATTTGGTGATCAGCCAGTTACCAAGTATTAATATTAGTAGAAATTTTCAAGGAAATTTTTTATACAACTTGGTCTGTTTCTTTTAGCAATAGTTTCTTCATGAAAACAATTTTATGATTCAAATTTTGATAGTCATATAATTCACTTACACTATTATGCAAGCTTTAAGCCTTTCTGTTCATTGTATTACGCACATCACTTTAATTTTTAACGCCGTAAAATTTCAACTTTTAATTAAAGGCGAAATTATTATATTGCAATAAATATTTTCTTACAGAAATCAAACATTCTTTTTTTTAAAAAAATGTGAGTACTGGAAATGTGATATCGAATAAATATGAGTCTTTCAGCAGTTAAGTTTTATGTGCATTACAGATTAATTTTCATAACTAATGTAATAACAATTATTCCACAAAAATTTCTCCGATTCATCATAGAATCCAGTGTTTAGTTTGATTTTCGAAAGCAGTGAACATCCGTATTTTATTTCACTTCGGTGCGCAAATATACTTCGCGAAATCAGGCAGGTTCATCTTGTACAGTTCTTTGGGTCCTGTTCGGCAAAACATTCTTGATGCGCCGACTTTTAGATAAGTCAATTTGTCTTCTGCCGATCCGATACAATCCTCATCCGACCAATTCATGAAGTTTGCATTTACAATTTTAGAACAACCAACATTTTCATAATCATAGACCGGTCACTCTTCAGAAACGCTGGGAGATGATGGGCGTGTCTTTGCGTTGGTCGATGAAGTGACCTGAAATGGACCACTTCTATAGAATAGTAATGTTGAAACGCTCAACCATCAGCCAGTTTTAATCACTGGTTCAGTTAATTGAAAACTTTTTTAATTATAATATTAAAGCCTCAAGAATATTTTGTTAAATATGATTCACATTTCAGAAGATATATGTAAAAATTTAAAATTCGTAATTCCTCAGAGCATTTATTGATTCAAATAACATGAAATGTAATTATTCACTTCAAACCAATTTGTCAGCAGATATAGGCTCCAGAGTAGCTGATTAGAACGGATTTTGTGCATAGATTAGAATGGATGTCCATGTTTGCTTTAAATTAAGCTGTTTTATTGATTAACTAGCTGCCTTTGGCGACCAGCCGGTTCGTCAGTATTAATACCACCTGAAAGGTTAAATTAATTTTTTATATAATCTGATCTCCTACTAGGTTTGTTAGCAAAATATTTTTAAGCTTCACATTTTGATAGTCATAGAATTCACTTTAACTATTATGTAGACCTTAAGCAGTCCTGATCTTTGAACTCCGCATCTCTCTCTCTCCCTGATTTTATATTTAAATTCAGTTTTGAATTAATGTGGAAATGATGAAACTGCAATTAATATAAAGACCTATTTACCTAATTCAAACATGTCTTTAAATAAAATTGAAAATTGAGCAGAGTCGTTCGATAATGAAGTTTTATGTTCACAACCGAAAATAAAAATATTATAAATTTTCATAATTTATAATATTTGAAAGAATTATTCAGCAATCATTTCAAAGATTCGATGAAAAATTCAGTTTTCAACTTTATTTTTAAATATATAAGTGCTCTCAACAATATATATATATATATATATATGGTTCACCTAAAAAAACTATGAAGTTTAAATTTAGACTGCCCTTTGGTCTTATAGATTCATATTCTGTAAAATATTCTTAATATTTCAACTTCAAAATAAATAAATAAACCTTTCTATCTTCTGTGACCAAATCTGGCCGACTTATTCCAATTTATCAGTTTAGAACAATCGTCATTTTCATAATCTAAGTCAATTACTCTTGAAAAACTCTTATTGGCTTCTTTGAGAAGGTCGATAAAGTAATCTAAAATCGCCAGTTTTTATTGAAGAGTAAAATTGAAATTTTCATAAATCAGTTTAGCTTTAATGATTGACTTAGTTGATTGGAGAGCCACTTTTTTTATTTGTCTTATCAAATAAAAAAATTATGTCTTTTAAATAAATCGTAATTCATCAGCATTTTTTACCTTAATTTACTTAGAATACAATTTCATATTTCACTTAGACCATCTGTTAAGAGATGCGCGTCTGCTGCCAAAAGTTTACAAATTAGCTGTCGGGGCTCTTTGTATAGAAGATGTCTTGTAGATATATATATGGGCATGTTAATACAGTTGAACCATATTTTCCCTAAATAAAACTATTTGACTGAATTAATAATATATATATTGTAAAATATGAGATAAAAAGTTTCCTGCCATTTACTTTTCAAAGATATTATGTTATTTGTTTCATTTCATGCAGACACATGCTTAAAAAAATGACATTTTTATATGTTTCATTTGGAATGATAATTGATTCATTTTTGTCTCATCTGGGAACATGATATTGTTACGTTTTTTTTT
>JAOUZG010013629.1:211212-230325 GCA_026289955.1 Argiope argentata | reverse complement strand
TTTTTTTTTAAAGCGTTGCGGGTTCGGATTGAATGGGCTTTATTTGAGGACAGCGCAAACAAACAGCTATTTACAGGATGACTGGATGAAGTAAAACTTCAGATAAAAACAGTCCAGCAGTCAACAGTCACTTACAGCGTAAATACAAGCTTTACGCACAATAAAAGCAGACTGCAAAACAGCTATCATTTAGCACAGTAAACAGTAAATCGCAGGGAGCTCAATAACACAATGTTAACAGCAAACGTATACACGGCTCACTAATAACAAGCAAGAAAAGTATCCGCTAGTCCAGCGAAACACTTCACTTCCTAGAGAGAGGAACTCTCAACTAATTCACTCACTCCACTCCATCTTACGGCAACCCTTCCCATATATAGCTGGGCGAGCGTCACGAGAAGCGACGCGTCGCAGCCAGAAATGTCTGGGGGCTACCAGAATATTCCCCTCGCCAAGTCAATTCGGCTGGCGAGAAGCACCTAGTGAAGCGTCGCCAACGTTTTCTACTTCGGCGCGCGTTCGCCCGCTTGTAACAAGTTTTGATGTTTCCGAAATATATAGGCAAAAGAATTTTTACTTGCCTTTACCAGTATTGCATTAATTATTATATATGCTTAATAATAAAAAAATTATCTGCACGACCATTTCAAAAAAATCAATTTTTAATAACGTGCTGCCATTGCATTTACAAAAGCTCTGATTTTTTTAAAAAATAAGTTAATTACTACCGCAAATAAAACCTAGAAAAATGTCCTTTTGAGCACGCGATTATATGAAATGAAATCAATAGGAAATGTGGCATTTTTTAAAACTTTAAATGCGAGACAAAGTTTTTTGGATCGTTTGCAATACTAAAGTGACTCATTCAATGGAACAATTAAAATGAATAAAAAATATAATTTAACTTGCACGAGAACGGTGCTTGGCCATTCTGACATGATACATTGAAATGTGCATTGCAGATTTCATTTTAATCTTTTTTATATTCAAAACAGTATTTTTTTCCTTTAGTAATCACACTGTTGCTTGATTTATTAGTTTGTATGGTTCTGTTGGCCTCGTGTACTGTGAACTTACTGAGCTTTGCAAGCCCGCTTGCAGTTATCTATCAGATATTTTAAGCCAAGAGAGTACCTCTTGTTTTTTTAGTAACGCCAAGAAGGGCTAAGAGTACGACTTAGCTAATTCATGCTTCACATTCGCTTGCACATCCCCTTTTTTCAGGGGGAGGGCACATTCACACACCTCACAGACAACACAGAAGAAAAGCCATGCCCGAACCGGGAACGTCCGGATCGCCGGAAAAATGCGCAAACCAGCTCCTGTTGTCTTTAACTCTCTATTCTAAAGTCGCCAAAATACGCATTTTTTACAGATGATTGCGCAATTGGCGGCTTGTCTATCGGTAGGAGTCATTATAAACCTCACTCGCAGAACTCAAATGTCATCTTTAATATTTCACTTTTCGTATATTTCACAGCATAAATTGGTTCGTCTGTAACTATTTTTGGGAAGTCTTTAAAGTTAGAATACACTGTCCATTTCCATTCGGTAAGAAATCGCACAAATTTCAAAGCGTTTTTAGGCAAAAATCGTATGCTTTACAGATAATTTTTAAAACGGTATTTTTCAATTCCTACTATTAATTCACACTCTCACTACACACACACACACACACACACACATCTATACTAGCGGACCCGACAGACGTTGTCCGAAAATTTCAAACCTTCTTGTATAAGTTATAACAATTTAGTTCGTTTTGATGAAATTCGTATGAAAATGTTGTTATTACAATACCTGACGTCATCACATGTGCAGTTAACACAATTAAGCCTATCGATTGCTTGTGAGTATGCGTATACTATGAGCTAAGTTCAATATAGAAACTGAACTGAAACTGAAACTTAACTGTTTCTATTCAACTTTGTTGAATAGAAACTTAAACTTGTTTTAATTAAAGGGTAAAAAAAGATGAAATTCAATCTATTGTTATTAAAAGGTTTATTTTTTTAATGTACAAAATTTAAATTTATTGTAATGCCATTTCATGCACGATATTTTTGGTTAATCCTTGTGGGGTATAAACAAACAAATTCGATGGTTTTCCAACCCTCGAACACGCAACATGTAACTGGCCGCGTGAAAAGCAAGGATTTTCTAAATCTAAGCCACAAATTTTCATCGTTTGACCTTGTGACTTTTTAAGTCATAGCAAATGCCAAGCGAATTGGAAATTGCAAAAGTTTGAATGGAATAGGCGAGTCTGAAGGAATCATTGGGATCCGCCTTAAAAGTACAACTTCATCTTGAAATTTGCCGTTCAAAATAGTTGCCTCAAGAATATTTCTCATGATCTTTTTTATGACTAATCGCGTGCCATTACACAATTTTAGTGCATTCAAATTTCGAAGCAAAATGATTGGTAAGCCAATCTTCAATCTCAAGTTATGTGGTAAAATTTTACAAATTAGCTCTGCATTCAAAAGGTATAAATTAAAACATGTTTGTTTTAAAGCTTATTAATTGATTAATAATGTATTCATTATAAATGCATACTATCATGAAATAGCAGGGTCGAAAGAAATCAACTTGAAGGCTTTGACAAAGATAATCCTAATATTCCTTTCTTATACTTTGATTGATGTAAAATGTTTGACAGTTAGAGGGAGTTTGTTTTAAATTTTTAAGCAAATGCGTGAATTTTCTACACCAGGGTAACAAAAATTGGTTATAAATTTTTAATTCCTTTATTTGTTTCTTTTAATTCAAAAGTAGTTCAAAATGAATCCGAAAAAAATCGATTAATTAACAATGTTTAATTTTAAATGCATCAAACACTAAAAAAATAAAAATTGTTTAAAACATATATCCTTTCAGGAATGAAATATAAACATATTGAGGGCACATTTGATGATAAAAATGTAAAAAAATCGATGAAATTTGCGATATCTTAATTTTGATATTTGATGCATATTTAAACTGTAAGCTAGCTATCGTTTGGGAAAAAATTATTTTGATACATTAATTCATTTACACAATATCAGCATTTTTTGTTGTTATTAGAAAGCCTCACTAACTTGTCTCCATTTGGACAGCTGCAGTAAAAACAGTTTCGTTTTCCTCCAAACACTGCTCGTGAGCATAATTTGTAATTCTGATTTTAAGCTGTTGTTATTGCTTTGGCAGATGTTAAAAACTTCTACCTTTTCTTTCTTTTGTTATTTGTTTTGGTTTGTTCATTCATTCGTCATACATTTCATATTCGAATGGCTCGTTTCAGTTCCTTTGAAATTAGATACAAAAACCGTTTTATTCAGGGTTAAAATTGAAAATTACTTTTAATTACCTTTTTTTTCTTTCTAAATTTTCTTTTAAACATTTTTTTATCATTTTTCATTACCGAAAGCCTAAAGGACGTCCAAATAAAAGCAGAGAAAGTCTGAAAATGTTAAGATCTGATGGACAAAGAAATACTTTGATTCATAACCAAGCAATTATAATGACATTTTGGAAGCTTCTACCAACTGCAATAAACCTGAAATAGTGAATTCATCATCTTAAAATTGTATATAATAGTTACATTGTTTTGTGCAATCACTTTAGTATTCTTTTTTGAAGAATATTCTTTATCATGAATGTCAGGAAAAATTTCTTTAAATCCTTCAAGCAAGTTTTTTTTTCATCAAAAATGTGTCTATTATGTGCTAAATATGGTAAAGAATTTTATTCTGTATTTACTGGTGAAAGGGAACTTACATTAAAAAAAACACCTTTGAAGTGAACAACAAAGTTGTAGAGGCCTTCTTGTCTCCACGAAGAAAATATATCAAAATTTGATTGCTGCTTTATTATAACTCAGAAAAAAAAAGTTCATTATATAAAATAAATTGTACCTTATAAGCATGTATCATATTGTTATCATATAATAACAATGAATATGAAAAAAAAATTCAAAAAAATCAGTACAGGTCAAATTAGAAGAAAAACATGAGCTCATAATTTATGAAACAGGTGAATTTTGATTTGCTTCAAATTTTTTATTATATTTGTTTATGGCTGCATATATAGTTTTAAAATGTTATATGAATATAAATTAATCTTTGTGGCTAATGAAATGCTATTAAAAAGTCTAATTTTTATTTGAACTTTTTTTTGATGAAAAAAAGGAGTTGGTTTGGTTTCACCAATAGTATTTCCTTTATATTCTTTGAGAACTCTTACAAAAATATTTTAAATTTATAGATGTATATATTTCATAAAATAAACAATTATTTTAATAAATATGAATATTTAACAAATTTAAGTTATTTGAATTATGTTTCTGGTCTGTAAATGTGCATTTAAATGTATTTTTAGCTTTTTCTCAAAATGAAATTTTGTGATGCTCTTCAAAATTTCAAATACTCCATGCACATTCTATTTTTAGTTACAACTTTGAAACTTTTCTCTTATGCGTTATGAACATATAATAATATGTTGCATTTATAGATGAATTTTGTATCGTATATTTTTTTTATTGAAGATTTCAAGAAATATTATTGCATTGATTTTTCTAAATTTTTCAAAAAAAAAGAGTCAATAATATCAAGATTTAAAGGGAAAATCACATTTTGAATAAATTCAAGAATGCAAAATATCATGAAAATTTCAGAACAATACAATATTTGTGCCTATTAATAAAGATTTACAAATTGACCGATGGGTCCGTATATGAAACAATACTCTGCGTGAATTAAACAATTTTGCTTTCATAAAGTTGATTTATAGAATTAATAATATAGATACTGTGAAATAGAAAACTTTATTTTGCATTTACTTTTTTAGAAAATATCATATTTATTTATTTCATTTCAAAAAATCATGTGCTGAAAATTATATTTTTCTGGATTTAATTTGCATCAAAAATTTTAAAAGAATTTAAACAGAATCTCAAAAGCATGTTAAGCCGAATATTGTTAGCATGGGGGGGGAAACCGAAGCCTTATTCATTTGGCGATTACTTATTACTACGACTTAAAATAACTTCAAAAACAAAAGATGTATTTAAAAATAAATAAAATAAATTGTATCTTATAAGCATGTATCATATTGGCATCATATAATAACAATGAAATGAAAAAAAATTCGAAAAATCAACATATTCCAAATTAGAAGAAAAACATGAGGACATAATTTATGCAGCAGGTGTATTTTGATTTGTATTTGAAGATTTACATAAAAATATATAACTAACAGAAATACTGTTTAATTACAAAAGCTACATAACTAACCTTTTAACAGCGTATATCTGAAGTAAAACAAAACAGCAAACCAATAGTTTTTGTTTTTTAA
Organism: Argiope argentata; assembly: GCA_026289955.1. Classification (NCBI taxonomy): domain Eukaryota; kingdom Metazoa; phylum Arthropoda; class Arachnida; order Araneae; family Araneidae; genus Argiope; species Argiope argentata. Next base: position 224,991 of record JAOUZG010013629.1, on the reverse strand, counting down.
ATAAAGTTCTCAAAAAATGCGCATGCGTTAAACTTCATCACCAGAAAATGCATTTTTTTTTCTACTTGAGTTGGGCAGATTAGAAACTTTTAATATCCTTTATTCTGTTTTATTTTAATTCAAAAGTACATCAGAATGAACCTTAAAGGTCGATTAATTAACAATGTTTAATTTTAAATACAATAAATGCAATGAAAATAAAAAAAAATCGTTAGAAATAATCGATCAAAATCATGTTAGGCCTAACCTCATTACTGTTAACCTAAAACCTTAGTCATTTCACGATGGGGGAAGGAAGTTATTTTGGCGGGAAAGTTAGTTTTTAATTAATAATTAAAATTCTACATTTTGTAATGCACTGAATTGTGAATCTAAACCATTCTCGAATCCACTTGAACACACAAAAAAAATTTCATCAAAATCGGACCAGTCGTTTAGGAGGAGTTCAGTCACATACACACGCACAGAAGAAATATATATATATATATATATATATATATATATATATATATGGTTTTTTTGCATTATTATTTTGTTCAATTTTCAATCGTTAATAAAATACTTTTTATTCATCCACTCGAGTTCAAATACATTTTTTAAACTTGTAGTAGAAGACATTTCACGTTAATACAGGCTTTTTTTAAAAAAAATAGCAAGTCATCCAATCAATTAATTTTCAATGCTTTAAAAAGAGTTTCAGCTGTTTACGATGAGAATTGAAATCAAGAGGCGCTGGCGCAATCGGCGAAAGGCGAAGATTTTAGTATTTTCTCATGTGAAGATGAAGAATGCGAGTTCCATTCTTGTGAAAATCAACAATTTTTTGGATAAATTATTTATATAATTTGTAATTATTTAATAGAAAGTAACTAAAATAAATTTTTCATTGTTGACTTAAGTAGGAATGGACTTTAATTTTTTTTATATATTACTTGTTTTAAGGAAATATAAAAAATCGGGTGGACCTTTTTTTCATGTTTGAGACGCTTTTCTTCTTTTCCGTGTCTTGCTTCTGGCTTCTATTGTGTTGTTATATTTATACGTGTGTTTCTTCTCTTATTGATACATTTCTTTATATTTTTTTATATCGCTGTGTGTGTACATCATATGTGCATAAATTCCCCAATTTGTGAAAAAATTTGTATTTCTGCTTGTGTATGTATCACACAGAAGTCGATGTTTAACTAAAATTTACGATTCATTTTTCGGCAAAAATAAAATTAACAGAAATGTTTAATCCATATAGGTGTATTTACCCGAAAAAGAACTGCTCTTAAAATGTTCTATAATTTGAAAAGATTTCTATGTGCTAAAATGTAAAGGGGGGGGGGCACGCTCTAATGGTAATTATTTCTCAGAAAGCACTGAAACGCAGCATTCGCCAGTGTAACTATGCATGCTTTGAGACATCGGGAAATACATTTTCTTTGCTACTCATGGAATTATTTACTAACAGAAATACTAATACTAGGAATTCGAAAAGAATTTGTATTTATGGCCCTTTTTCGATACACCCTCCACCTCTTCTTTCTTTTTAGCCGTATTAGGCCCTCATAATTTTTCTAAAAATAATACTGTTTAAAAATTCATCCTATATTTCCTTTTAAATAGCATGTGTGTTTGATGAAACTGAAAATTTGGAAATAATTTTAGAAAGAAATCTAAAAGATAAAATCATGCATCAAATATCAAAATTTATCAACTCAAGAGTTATTCTGAATTTTTCACGTTCGTACACTATAGGTGGTACTTCCTATATACTAATTTCGCCTCAAATTTTCAAAAAGCTACAACATCAACATAAACACCGGGTGACAAATTTTATGCTCTCCAACTCTTCCTGTTCGCAGACGGACACTTTTTGAATGCGGAATGACCTGAAATGTCACGAATCTCTGCCGGCGGAATTTTTCAAAGACCTCTCTGCCTTCTTTTGGCATACAGGAAGGGAATGGTACTCCTAGAAAGTTTTTAAAAATGATTTTTAGAAGTTTTAACTCCCATTTTGATTTTACTTATTGAATTAGAGAAGCGTTCTACGTCTTCTGCATTCGGAATAGGAGAGGCACCCAAGAGGCGTTGTTTTTTAACGAAGAACTCGAATGAATATTGAGAGATAAACTGAAAGGTCGGTTTTTCAAGATCGTTCGCGTTACTTTTGAATCAGTGGCGGGTTTAGACAGCGTTAATCATGTGATCTCTCTTTTAATAAATTTAACCCTTTCAATTCAATTTAACGCGCTTCTATTTTAGCGAATCTTTATTGAAATGCTTTTGCATAATATTTTGCATACGTTTCCTTCCAGAGCTTCCATCGGGATCTTTGGTGTTGGCAAACCGATCATGCGAGCACAGAAAAAAAAGGTGAGGTCTACTCCATCGTTTGGCTCCAAAAACAGCAGGAGCATGGAAGGAGGGAGCAGAAAAGAGCAGTGCTCAACATTTCTTAAACAGAGTGTTCCACTTGTGATGCGAAAATTTCTCACAAACACCATATCAAAACAAAAGAAAAAAATATTGTTACAAAAATTCTCTCAGGAATGATGTGAAGATGCTGATAAAAGGCAGGCTTCACTGTCTACGAAACGTGTGCTAAATACACACAACACTAACTACACGCACACAGCGATTTAAGACGATTCAATCCGCTAAATAGGGATGACGGGAAAGCTCTTGTTAGAACGCAGGCCAGAAAGGAAAGAAGTTTTCTCAAGCCAAGCGACTCGCCTCTCCCTCCGAACCGACTCTTCGCTCGAGAGCCGCAGGTTCAACGGAGCGCCCGCCGCCACGTGCCGCCTCCCTGCTCCGAGGGTTGCTGCTTCTTGCGCTGCTGAGCGTGGACTGGCATTGGCTGTTTCTCATCGTGGGCATACTGATGGGTGGGTGAGTGGGGTTGCGAGACTCTGCCTTCCTATTGGTTGCTGACATGGGAGTGAGACAACTATTGAACCGGGGAGTCTAGCTTAAATAGACTCCCCTTTCCTCCCACGCTCTGCCTTGCACGGCACACCGCTGACGTGGGCGGGGCAGACGCAGAAAACCGCGCGGACGTGGAAGTTTCTCCAACGTTCCCTGGGAACGAATCCGGATTTCTCAGGTCCTGCTGCACTTTTAGCGCGCAGTGAAAAACTTTGGCGACCTCATTATGTTGGCGGAACACCTACATCGCCAAGTCAGTCAAATGGGGCTATCTTCTGCTCGAACTCCGCTTAGAACAGTTTCTTCTCTCTGAAGCGCTATTTCATTATAATTAATTTTATACCATTTAATTATTTAAAATTATTTACATCAAAATTTACATCGAATTACACATAATTCATAACAATATGAAAAAAAGATTGCAGAAAAATTATTAATAATATAAAGAAACAATTTCAGAAAAATGATCAAATCAATTCGTCCATTTTGCTGATGAACGAAAGGCATTCTAATGTTTTTGCTTAACAGCTAATATTTACAACTATTTTAGCGAGATGGAGTGTAACGCTGTTACACTTCTCTGTTCAAGATTGCCAAGGTGGTTTAGGTGAGTGATATTCACTTCCCGTTCTTAAAGCAACTCTAAGGCTATTTCGGGATGGACCTCATTATCAGATGACGAGGGCGGTTCCTGAGATGGCACATCTCCTCTTCAAACTTCCAAACCGCACCAGCGGGAGCACTTTTGCCGCCTGCGGATTTAGTGTGCACTGGGCCAGCGTGCACGACGTTTCTTCGGAGGAATTGAGTCACAAACCTGAGACTCCCTCCCCCGCGGCCCGAGTGTCGAGTAGAGAGGCCCCCGAAAAAGTCTCGAATGTGAGCAAGCTCAGGTGGGGATTCGACTGAAATGTCATTCCGCTGGCAACAACTGGAAAAGTCATGTCTCATTTTCGGGAAGTCATAAAAGATGAAACATCCGACTCTTCTCTCTCCCTTCGCTCGCTCCCCGAACGACTAAATCCCGCGATTGTCTTGGGAGCAGTTTATTACAAACATTTGATATTTCATCAAATAGACTTTCGGAAACTTTTTTGAAAGAAATCTGAACGTATTAAGTTATAAGATCATCATGGATGACTTTGCCCCCCCCCTTTTCTTTACGCAACTTTAATCGCACGCACCAGTTATTTGTTTCGAAGTATTAGCAGGTGATGTAGAGTCTCATGTTGGGGAATCTTTTTATAAATCTGAAAAGCAAATGCTTAATCCAATGAGAACTAAACTGGAGAGTTCAACACTTATAAATGTGGCTTTGTAACAATTTCAGAACCGATGGCAATGTCTCGGTTTTGGAATCGGAGAGTTTCGGGCCGCGGATCCGATTCCGCAGAACGTCGCGTAAGCGAGTCTCGCGCTCGTCAGGAGCGAACGTCCTCTCGCAGGTGTGAAATAAAAAAAATTTTGAGCACCGGATCGGGCGTCGTCTCTGTTACGCGACCGCAATGTGAAACCACGAAGCCCGTTCCAAAGTTCTTAGCAGCGGTTTTGCTTTAAAACAGGACATTAATCTGACGGAACTGAAGATGCCAATAATTTCTCTAATAGGTCTTGCAAAGGATAATTTTAACTTTTGAGCATTTGCATTCGTCTACCCTCGGGATAAAAATTTTTAAATGTGTAATAACATCTGCCCATTTCTTCTTCCCGGTCCTTTCCAATCTGCGGGCCAAAACTGCAGAGGAGAAGGAAAATCGTTCACCTTTAGAAGCTGGTATTGAACGGGATGGGAGAGTGACATTCCGAGGTCACTAAGAACGGAAAGAGAGCGGAATCGTTACACTCGACGTTCGGAGGAGAGAGACATGGGCGCGAAACTCGCGCTCCAGTGGGGAATTCCTTGGATGCTTCCGAACGACGCGTCTGTCGCTGCGTCTTAAAATAAGGGAATGTCTCTGAATGGAAGGTTTTTTATTTTAGAAAATTATTTTAGGATTTATATATTATATAGTTTTGTATTTAGTTTATCTTAATAGTTAATATTTTATGGACTGCGTCGAAGTTTCATTTTGCATCCCACCTTCTCCCGACAAAATTGGTTTTCGCACTATTACTGAATAGAGAATTATTTTTATGCAACATTCTACGAGACATGGATGTCAGAAAAAAAAAGAAATTGAATCCTAAGCATCGAAATAATATGTGGCGTGAATAAGAAAATAGTTTATGCTGTATTTAATACTCGAAAACAAGATCTTGCTATTAGAGTTAATGCGTTTTTCCTATTCTTTTAACCATTATTTTTCTGCTCTTGAGGAACTGCTTCATTTTTTTACGATCCGATTTTATGGATCAAAAAAAAATCTTTTCAGATGCGTACATTCACGCGTATCAGGGGAAATGCTCCGAATGTTTAAGCTGATATGAAATCGCTCTCAATTCCGGATTCCCCCAAACCACCGAATTAAATAAATTTCGTTAGTTAAAATTTTCCCGAGATTTAAGAAAATAGTTTGAAAAAAAAATGATTTTAATAAAAGTGCGATCGTTCATTTTAGTTTAATTCCGTCACATTAGCGTCCTGCTTTAAAGCGATGTTTTGAGACTGACCTCTGAATGACGTTCAGATGATGAGAACTACATCTGAACTGGCACTCCCCTATCCAAACTTCTTCAACAACCCAAATGGGAAAAGTACAAGTTAAAAATTGCAGCATGCGAATTTAGCAACCCTCGATCCTTTCCACAATATATTAGAACCATTTCCTAAATTATAATTATAAGATTTATTTAATTTTAAGATTTAAATAATTATAAGATTTTTTTTTCTTATTACTTGAAAATTGGGTTAAAAATAGTGTCTGGAATGTTCTTTCGGAACAAATATCAGATGCTCTGTTCTGACAAAAATTACATTTAGATTTTGAATTCACTCCTTTGCTCACGTGGTGAGGCTTGATGTTGAATGAATTGAGCGAAATTATTTTTCTATTTTGAATTATTCTTTTTAATTGAGGAAGAAAGAGCAATTAAAATATTGCATTCGATTTAATAAAACCGTGACTATACAAGCAACTTCGGACAATAAAATTTTTACAAAATTTTCTAGAATTTTCCAGATTAATGATACTACAGAAACAAGCGGTTTCATTTCTTCTCATATTAGAGAGCCATAAAACATTTTAAAAGTAATTCGTCTCATTGATCATAAAAATATTTTGAAAATAAATCCATTTATTAAATAATTTGAATTATAAATTATTCAAATTAACAACAGCCTTTTTTTAATCCCCTCCCCCCGCGCCGAAGGAACTAAATATTTGTCAGTTTCTGACTACTTTGCAGTTCGAATTCAGCTTCAATTTCGAGTTCAGTAATTCATTTTTCCTCTAATTTTTACAGTAAATAGCAAAAGATAACTCATAGAACTGATATATAATTAGAGAGAGTAAGTCGTAGGTTTCTTATCGAAACAAGTGTATGCAACAAGAGCCACGTGAAAATCTGAGAGAAAAAATACCTTTTTTGGCGACATATCCCAAGTCTTCGCCAACACAAAATCTGTCGCGCCATCTTTTGCATCCCGGCATTCGGTATGGTGAATTCTTATTCCCTTAAGACTTTTTTTCTTCTCTTCTTGCTTCGAAATTATTATTCTAGGCAGAAACAAGGAAACTAATTTCGAGAATTAATTTTTCGTCTTCATCAATAATCGAGTTTGTTGACATCAATCTTTTTTTTTTTTTTTTGCATTCATTAAAAGTAATTGTTTTTCATTTTATTTCTCTTATTTACCTAAAAACATCTTTAATTTTACATTAAATGTTCAAATACTTTTATCATTATTTCAAATAGATAAAAAGACTTATAAAAACAGATAATGTAAAAGTGATCTAAGACTTTTTTTTTTCCGATTATTTTAAAAAAAAAGTATTTACATTTATAATTAGTTTTTTTTTTCTAAAATTTAAGTTACATTTCACGGATTAAGAGAGTAAATGTTCAGTTTTGCATAAAAAAAGAGAAATATATTAATTAAAGCTATTAAATTATTTCGAAATAATTTAGGAAGAAAACCAAAAGAGCTTACCCCAAGAACGAACTCGTGAATGCTTCGCCATTGCTCCGACCATTGCACTGGTCCAGCACTCGTCCATGGGGATACATAATAAGTAAATAAGCTTTATTGAAATTTTCAAAATGGGTTGTTGAATCTTTATATTTTTATGGATATTCTAAAAGTCTACTACCGTTATACAAAATCTTTACCCGAACTCAATTTTAAACGTCGTGCATTCCCCTCATTGGTATCAGATTTAAATATTTCACTTCTGGTTTATAATGTTTCCCGTAACTTTGCTTCCAATGACCGCAGAAAAAAAAGTTAATCGTTTTTTAAACTGTAAATGCGTTGAATGTAGTACAAAATAATAAAGAAATTTGAAGTATTTGCGAAAACGGCGATTTCAGGGCAGGTGCATTCCGCAAGTGATTAATGAAGGTTGACATTCAGATGAAAGTTTTATCTGCAAAGATAGTATTTCTTTCTTTCTGATTTCTTCTCTTTAGAATATCCTCTAGTTACTTTTTAGATTTTTATTAAAATTTAAAAAAACATGCAATTATTACTACCACATTTATGATTACTACATGCAATTATTACTACCACATTTATGATTACTACATGCAATTATTACTACCACATTTTTTGTGTAACATTTTCAATAAAGCATACGTTTTAGTTTCATTATTTCCTTCACAACGATGATTCAATACAGTTAATGGTATAATACGATTCGAATACTTATGGTAAAAAAGAAACACCATATTAGAAATAATATTTATTTGCATGAAAATAAATAAACAATTATGAATCGGTCAATAATGTTTATACATGCACTTGGATGGGCGAGAGAGAAAAAATCCCGCCAAGCTTGCAGCCAAGCGCGTGCAACACACTCGGGATTCAAATAAAGCGATTAGCAAAACATAATGCAGTTATATCCATTGAAAGGACGCTTAATAACAAGTTAACTAATCTAACTACCATAAACTAAACTAATTAATACCATAAATAATATTGAACTGCGAAATATTATTCAGTTATAACATCAAAATCACTGAGTGATCCAAGTTACGAAATTTTAAACTGGCTTAAAATGGTTCTAAATAGAATATGTTTATTGTACATAACTGTGAAATAACAGAGGACCGTCCTTAGAAGATTTTTCTTTGCATCGAATTGCACAGCAAGCTTTGATCTTGGTTTAAAAAAGCTTTAAAATTTACCAGTGAAAAGCGAGAAATAATCTGCCATTGAAATACAATGGAGAATGCGATTACAGTGAAAAATTCTATTCTCAACATGCTTTCACCTCACGAAAATAGCCTCGCACTTCCTCTATCGTTATTTCCACCCACTACGCTTCGCAACGTCTGCTCCACGAAATCCGCGCTCACTCGCCCAGCCCCTGTGGGGTGAATCAGGAATGGAAATTTTTTTCAAACGAAGGTTGCTGCTTTCTCACACATTTCATTGGTCTTTTCGATCCCTCAGTGCATTCTGCAGCCATTGTGCTAGGCATTTTTATTTCCCTTCACGAGCGTCATTGCGACTGTTTCATAGGGCAACAGTGAGTGATTAGAAATCCTTTTTTTTTTAATTCGCTTTGATAAACATTTGCAGAAAAGACCGATGGGTGGCCGAAACGGAAATAAAATTCGATTGAAACTGGAAACTCAGAAAATGACTAAGATGGCTGTTGTATTTGTAATCATACCATTAAAATACTGCCAAAATATTTTATTTCCACTGTAAAAATATATTCGTAAAAAGAAATTTTAATTTTTACTTCAGAATTGTTATAACGTGATTTATGGCACTGTGATATTGTTTTATTCATAATTTAGCCAACTGACATAGTTTGATAGTTTTGTTAAAATCTCAACAGAAAAAATAAACTAAATTATATGCAACTATTCAAAACGTGTATATTTTTCAGTAAAAACAATGAACAATCCCGCGTCCTAGGGTTAAACAAACATTCCGAGCCAGGACACTGCCCAACATTCTGAAACAGTATCTGAGCATCGGTCGATAATTTTAAATCGGATAAAAGTTTTGTTCCTTTAATCAAATCAATAAAGAAGCAAAGCTCCTTTTTATTTCTGAATTAAAACGAAACTTTCTTAAGTTTTTTCCCCTACTGTGGGGTGTACTTTGGTTTTGGGGAGTAAAAAAAGTGAGAGGAGAGAGTTTTTTCCCCTTAAAAATTATTCCCCAAGGACATGCACAATCTCAAAAATGACGAGCAAACAGATTGCAAATCGTACAAATCTGCTTATAATGAGCTTTTCAGTGAACTTTTTGGAATAAAGTAACATTCAAAACTTGTTTTTTCAAAAAAACCCATTAAATAAGGATAACTGGACCTGATTATCATCTGTCACCAAACAAGGGAGTATGCGCGAATGGTAGTTTAAAACTGACCGTATGGTAAGTAAGTTATACTGACTGCGGATTCGAAAACGAAAGCTCGGAATTCATAGAAATTTTTTTTTGAAACATATGAATCAAGTGGGCACGACCAGCTGTTCCTTTAGGAACTTTTCATGAAAAGTAAACAAGAAAGAGAAGGAAGCTTTCTGGCTTCTTTAAACAGCAACCTATCTGCAATTTTTCAGAGCGGCTGATATTTTTTGGCACGTGGCTCCGATTATATTGAAGCGATTGGTCTACAGTTTTATATCTTAAGATTTCCAATGAAAAATCGATTTTTTACGGCGGTTGAAAATAGAAAATGTGAAGATTATGTAAATATTTATATACAAACCTTGTAGGGTTTCTATTGATATATTTTTAAAGAGGTCATTCTTTCAAATCGAGTGATTTTTATTTGAATTTCACTTACGAGCTACAACAGGTATCCGAATGCATTTTTTAGCAGACTCGAAAGAATTTCATTTGGACAGTTAATTGAATATTTTAATTATTGCGTTTATATATACTCTAGCAAGTAAGCATTTTGAAAAACCTTTTCCCCGAATGAGCAGCAAGATGATTATTCTTTAAAACCTCAAACCGGATTTTTCTTGATTTCTATCATTCGAATTCTTCGAATACAAGAGAGTAAGAATGAGGAGCACAGAATAAAAAAATAACATCAGACAATGGTTTTATAAACCAAAAAGCAATTGTTCAAACTTTTTGAAATAAAGAATTAAAAAATTAGTTGATTATTTATCAAAATTCAATTAATCTTCTTTTGAGATGTCACTCGCAATAACTAAGGTAAGAAAACTTAATCATCACAGCGAATACGAATACAATAAACAGTTTAAAGGCTCTTTCCCTTTTTTTTTTTCATCCAAACTTCTGTAAAGTAACGCAAATGAGAAAAAAAAGCATATTTAGAAAGTATTAAAAAAATGTTTTAAATTTTGGTAAGCTTCTTAGCATGCATTTTTTTCCAATAGAATTTTTTCGGCATTTAGATAGAGTTGTTGATAAATGGATTTTAGATTCAAAATTCAGTAAAATTCGAATAAGAAACTGCGGCCGATGGTGTGTAGATGTAGAACAGCTGAAATGGCGCCATTCATCATCGGGTGTTTCGAAAGCATCATCGAAGAGTTTTAATTGTTCAAACGTTTTGAAATAAAGAATTAAAATATTAGCTGATTAATGTTAAGATCCTGTTAAGTTAAAGATCCTGACAAGAAAATAACTTGAACAGAATTTCATTTTTTGAAGATTTTTTTTTTCTTTAAGTGAGAAACGTAGCTATTCTCGGAATACGTTCATTTGGAAATACAAGCTTTTATCTGCAAAATTAAACAAAATTAGCCTAGTCTGCGAAAGCGGATGAGTGAAAATAAAGATTTATTCGAGTTCTTGCAACGCTCGGAAAAGTCTTTCGATGCATGATTATTCAGCTACCACGAAGACTTGCTCACTGCTCCGAAAAATAAATGTCACTGTTTGACATTGAATTCCTCCATTCAGTTCTCACCTCTCTGTGGGTATTTTTAGAGATCAAAATTGAATAAATAAAACGTTATAATGACACACCGTCTTGAATGCTGGATGCGAGTCACCTTCCGGGTGCAAAGAATTGAATCGAGTTGTTGTGAAACTAAGTTTTCCGGTGTCTAATTCCTCCTACGAATTTCTAGAAGTCTCGGCCTTTTTTCATACAAAAAAAATTGAAGTCAGTAGTGAACTTCATTAAAGCTTGAAAATTATTATTAATAAAAATCAATGTGCGCCTCGGAGCTCTTCAGGATAGACCCACAGATATACAACCACATCTGAAACAATTATATTTTGGAAGGTGGAAATGTGTATGACGGTCCGATTTTCTTAAATTTAATTAATTAAACGCAAAATTTTGGTATTTTCGCACAAAAATTCCATAAATATTTTGTATAAAACTTTTTCCTCCATTTAATAAAAAATGCTTTTTTAACGGTAGCAATTACAACAAAAAAACATCCGACTGTTTTCATAGTTTCATCAAATGCTTAATCCCGTGTTCCTCTGCCTTTGTTATAAGAATCGTGCTCAGTATTCACGCGATTCACATAAGGAATAAGCCGCGGAAGTGAGCCGGTGGATGCCCAGCCCATTTACGTTTTTAATAGTACTGATTTTGGGGGGGGGGGGGGGTTCGACTCGATTAGAGTGGTTCATAATCACAAGGAATAGAATGCCTATAGAGGCTATTTAAATAACACCGTTTTAACGTGTGCCTCCCAATTGAGTGAGGTCTTTGGATAGTCACGAACATCAAAGCGTAGATGAACTCATCGAAAATAATCACAGCCAATAATCCGAAGGCCTGGCCTATTCCGCGTGAAATGCAATGTTTCATGCGCGAATCACAAAGAATAGATGAAATTCAAATTATTCAGCAAAGGGTAATGGACAGCTCAGGTTGGTCCATTATGAATCAACATAAACGGAAAGGGTTCCCTCTCTGATATTCGGATCCACTCTAAAACGGATAAAACGTATCATCCTCATTCTGTTTACAAAAATGCATTATTGAATTTAGAATGAGTTTTTTTTTTAATGAAAACACTTTTTTGCCGAAAAATACATTTAAATAAAAGGATATTTGAAATAAAGTACTCAAAAAATAATTCAATATAATAAAATTGAAATGCACAGAAAACTTTAAAAGGCTTTAACCCTTTGCAGTCCGAAAAATAATTAGATGCAAAATTATTCACCTAATACAAAGATTTGTTTATTGCTATGAAAAATAAATATATATAATTCTTTCAAGTCGAATTTCTTTGAAAAATTGATCTGCATCTCTTAATCATTATGCAGGCGTTTTTAACAATTAAATTTGAAAAATAAATAAATAAAACATCAAAATGATGCAAAGTCTTGAATGTCGAGTAGGAGTGCAAAGGGTTAGTACTGAATATTTTGCCCATACAATAAAAAAAGGGACAAAGGCGACAGACAGGATTTATAGAAGATCTTTCATCATTCATTCTTCATTGACATTTAATGGTCTTTTATGACAGATTATAATAGAAAATAATTTAGATAATTTATAACGGAAAATTCGTTTGAAAATTTTACATTAACTATTTCGAAGGAAATATATATATATATTATTTCTGAAAAACAATAAAAAGTCATGTGCCAAGTTGGAAGCACAATAGAAAAATATATAAGGGAATAGTTTGAATATACTATCAGCAATATAATTTGTATAAAGCAAGTGATCGAAAACAAAATAAGGTTAACAACAGCATTGACAACTTTGCTGATTCGAGGTATTTACATTTAAAATTTTGATTAATTATTTGATCGAGAAGAGAAATCATTCTTGATGAACACTCAAACTTCCTAAAAGACATTTGCGATACAAACCCCTCTCCGAACAGAGAAAAGTTCCAGCTCTGATCTTTGAATGTCCCAGACGATTTCGGGAATATTTGCTAGCATGTTATAACTGAGTCATAAAGGGATGAATAATCGAATCAGGTTTTGATGAAGAAACAAATTTACTCACTCTACTGACAGTTGGCGGCAGGGGGGTTGACATTCGAAGGCCACATCGGAGTCCCCTGCCGAGAGCTGCTCTGGCAATGCTGCAGTCTGCGGCGAGATTTCATTAATGAAGACAGATTCGGTCTCAATCCCGTCAATTCCGCACGCAGAATGTTTGAACTCGTTAAACGACTCGAGGATCGGAACTGGGGGGATTTTTTTCCCTTCGCTCGCAGGGAAAAACCACTGGCGGGAAAACAAATAGTGGATCTCGCTTTTTGTTTCTGCCGGCCTGTTTCCAGTTCGCCGTCATACATTTTACAGTTACTCCAGACAGACGCGAAATATTCATAACTTTTTCCACAACGTTTAGAGACTTCGTCTTCAACGCTAGTGAGCGACCTCCTTGCGTGCGAGGCGCATTTTTGATTTGCAGCTTTGGAAATTGTGTATTGCCTGCTATATTTATATGAATCGGGGACTTCATTAAAAATTGAACTCCATCGTTGCATCCTTTTTTTTTCTCCCTCAAGGGGAAAAAAAGTTAAGAAATCATTAATAATAATAGAAAAATTACAATAAGAAAATTAAATCTTCAAAAATATGCAACCACTCGTGAAATCATAGACTGGAATAGTGCCTTCTCAGAAACATGCATTTCAACATTAGGTTCGCCATGCGCTGAGGTATATCTATTCCTACCAAAGGGGTAAAAATGACCCTTTTGGTAATTAATTTGTCTATTATGAAGTTGAAAATAAAGAAAAATAATATATTTTCAATTTATTTGTTTAGGTAGGGCTTGATGAAAAGGCAATCTTTCTGTGTTTATTTACTAAAACTATATA